>LTAE01002524.1:18599-31537 GCA_001647135.1 Pontederia paniculata | reverse complement strand
ATTTGTTGATAGTTGGTTGGAAGATATCGATCCCATAACATTTGCTTCATTTTCCTCCAGCTTCGTACAGGTTGCTTATTTTTCTGCACTCTCAAAGATTGAATTTGCTCCCACCAAGCAGACGCTCCTCCTTTTAACCGATAGGCCACTAGTTTTGCTTGCTTATGCTCTGGAATTTCCATGTATTCAAAAAACCGTTCAACCTCTGAAATCCAATCTAAAAAATCTTCAATGGGCAGATGACCATTGAAGTTGGGCAACTCCATCTTCATTCTAAAATCAGGCTGACCTTGCACATGATTTCTTCTAGGTTCACAAACTGATTCCTCTTCACTGTCGTTGTCCATTGAAGGAGTGATTGATGGTTGCCGACGATTACCTTGCCTTGCTTCAGGTTGAACATGTGTCTGAATTGGACCTTGATTCTAAAGCAACCTCTCAATGGCCGCAGTAAGTCAATCCACCTTTGCTTCTAATCCTTCAAACTCCTTTCTGGTTGGATTATCAGCCATGATCTTATCCTCGCTCTGATACCAATTGACGCAGCGAAAAAGTGTTAGGAATAATAGGATAGATCACACTGGCACGTTTTGAAAGTTTGGCACGCTATTTAGGGTTCAGAATCACTTCAAGAACGGTGAGAAGTCGACGACGCCGGTTCAAGCGGACTGCAGCCACAAACTCTTAAGTTCAGATAAATATTTCTGAAGCAAAGAAATTTTATTGATTGACGAAAAGATGCCTCCAATATCTTTCATCCCCCTTTTATAAGTAGTACCAGATTAACTTAAACTAGGACTCCAAAGCTACTGCAACTCTTCTAACAGAACTAAACAAAGCTCTAACAAAAAGATAAAACATAATTCAGACTATTCTAATCCTAACAGAACTAAACAGAACTCCAACAGAAAGATAAAACATAATTCTAACAGAAAACAAGACTGTTATGCTTCATCCTTTGGATCTGAATCAACATTGCTTCTGCTCTCTCCTACATCAACTTCTCCCTATCTATATAATATAAGAAAATTTCAAAATTTTTAAAATAATTAACTTTTAGAATATGCCATGTGACATGAGTTTTGTCTTAAAATATTGTATGGCATTTTTCTTTTATAATCATTTCTCTTCTTCATATCGTGCTAACTTCAAATGTGAAACTAAAAGCAAGTAATATATACATATAAAAATATGTCATATGCATCTAATAGTTCTGTAACTGGTCCCATAATTCGTCCAACCCAATGTGCGAGAACACGATCGGTCCAACGGATGTTTCAAACCCCAAGCCTGCCCGACATGATGGTGCGGCAAATCTCTCCAAGCTACCAAGTGAGTCCCAAACCGATTTGCGCCACAGTCCCATCAGAAGAATCTACTCAATGTGTCCATACAACACTCTACCTAGGCTGACACATGTAGGACAACTCCAACCATGCAATCGGTGCTCCATACGCTCAATGACAGATGTCCAACTACGCGAGCCTATGTACATGTCGATAGTGGTAGCCCATATATGTGACTGGTAGCCTGCATATCGATGTATGTAACTCCGTACTACAATTTGCTGCCTCCTCAGATGTCATGTCGAAAGGGACAAGTGATGACTTGGCATTATTTATTTGTAGGCCCCGAGGAGACTCAAAACAGTTCCACCATGACCGTAATCCGACGTGCCTTCCTAGTTGATCCTTCGATGTAAAAAAAACTATCATCTGCATATTGGAGTAGAGGAACCAAACTGCCCCTACCACCATGCGGAGAGAAACCCTTGATAATGCAATCGGAGAAGGTGCACCGAGCTAAGGCGTCAACTGCCAAGACAAAGAGCATGGGAGCTAGCAGGCACCCCTGTCGTAGTTCGTGTTGTGGATGAACCCAACCTTTGGTAGGTCTCCAATTAACCAAAATCGAGAATGAAGTTGTGGATATATAACGTTTCATCCAAGAAACCCAAATTTGGGAAACTCTTGAATCTGTAGAGTGTCATAGGAAGGACCATGAGACTGAGTCGTAGGCTTTTGGAAAAAACTACCTTCCAAAGGAAACCTTGTGTTGTTGTGTGGCGCCATGTCACAATGACCTCTGATGCAATGGTGTAGCTGACCGTGATAGATTTGCCACGGATGAAAGTTGACTACACTGGTTGAATGAGGTCATCCAAGACGACTCTCAAATGATTCGCTAGTACCATAGCCACAATAAGGTAAATGGCGTTGGATAACACGATCAGGCGAAAGTCCTTTATCTCCACTACAGGTATGCGCTTCCGGAGCATGAATAACAATTTTCAATTCAAGGATTCAAAACCCTTGTTCCTATAGACGAACTCCTGAATAACTATCATCATATCAAACCTGACAAGTAACCAGAATTCCTTGTAGAAGAACACCAGGAAGTAGTCGGGCCCTAGAGAGCCGTTGTCGTTAAGGTCAAGTAAGGCATGTGTCACCTTTGTCTCCGAGAAGACCTGCGACAAAGATGAAATGTGGTCATTAGATAAACGGGGGATATCTAGGTGCTGCAATGGCTTTCCTAATCTAGGTGTGCCTTGTGTCTAATTCACCCAGCACCACGATTTTGTCTATCGGGTTGGAGTGATGACAACTACACTTGCATAAAGGTGGAAGAACCTCGTGTTAGCATTGCCCTCCTGGAGCCATGTCTGATGTGATTGCTACCGTCATTGGACCTCCACCTTCTTGTCTTCTACCCCAATAACTGCCTGATAATGCCTCCTCTCAGCCATCTCCTCGGGTGAGAGATGCCAAGAGTCCTCCATCTGATCCAGGCGAGAGATTGTCGCTAGATCCTTGGGACGATGCCTCTCCTTGGCCTCCTTAATTTGTCTCCAATATCTCCTTAGGAAATATCAAAGTGATGACAGCCGGGTGGCTAGTGTCCTTGTTGCTGAGTCTGATGGCGGGGTGGAGGACCACTGGTCTGCAATCTACTCTCGAAATCCCTCCTCGAGAAGCCAAGAGCGCTAGAAATGAAAAAATGAGTCAGTGGGTTGACCCTCATTGGATCGCCACATGAGTGGTGTGTGGTCCGAGAAAGTTCTCCCCATGGCCTGAACATCTGCCAGTTGATGTGCCTCCGACAGCTCCAGTGAACCTAGAAAGTGGTCAATTCTCGAGCGAGTAGATGATGAAGTTGAGCTCCTCCATTTGAACTTGTAGTTTGTTGGTGGAAAATCCATCAACGAATTAGACTTGATGAAGTCCTGAAATCCCTTTGCGCTTGAGTCTCTCTCGCGTCGTTGGATTGGGCGATCCTCAATGTCGAGACTGACATTGAAATCCCCTCCAATCATCCATTGACACCCTAGGAAGAGGGCACGGGTAGTGTCCAGCTCTTCCCATAACATGCTTCGGAGGGCTGCTGTGAGTGGACCATATAAAGACTAGAAAAGGTACTACTATCCACTAGTCTGCATGCGGGCATGTACTGATACTGAAAATTGCTCAACCCGAGACTCGAGCACCTCCAAGAGGTCGGCTCACCATCCTACGATGCAACCACCTGATCTACCCACGAAACTAAGGGTCACATTTCCATTTAACCATGTCTCGCCGACCTGGCCCCATGTTTGTTCGTTGCATATTGTAAGCTTCATCTTTTGAAGGAAAACCACGTCTACGTTCCATTCTCTTAAGTAGCGTCGACGCCTCTCGATCTCACCTAGGCTACGCACAATCCATGATAGGACTTTCATCGGGAAACTTTGTTGGCCCCCAAGGTCATGGAGCGTGTGCGGGCACCCACCTGACCTGATCTCATGCTCATATTCTCTCCCGGCGCCTCTTCATGAAATTCTGCAATTGCTGCTACAGTGAGGACCTTTGGACGTCCCTGCATCCGAAAAGGTACTACTATCCACTAGTCCGCATGCGAGCATGTACTGATACTGAAAATCGCTCAACCCGGAGCACCTCCAAGAGGTCAGCTCACCATCCTATGATGCAACCACCTGATCTGCCCATGTACATCTAACCAGGTCCCGCCGACCTGGCCCTGTGTTTATTCGTCGCATATTGTAAGCTTCGTCTCTTGAAGGAAAACCACATCTACATTCCATTCGCTTAAGTAGCGTCCAAGTGATCGACGCCTCTCGGCCTCACCTAGGCCATGCACAATCCATGATATGACTTTCATCGAGAAATTGTGCTGGCCCTCAAGTTCATGGAGCGTGTGCGGGCACCCACCTGACCTAATCTCATGCTCATATTCTCTCCTGGCACCTCTCCATGAAATTCTGCAACTGCTGTTACAGTGAGGACCTTTGGACGTCCTTGGAGGTCACCCGTTGCATCTGAAGTGGAGCTCGCCTCTGTTGCCGCCTACGTGCCTGTTGCATGTGTCATCCTTGAGCCACATTGTTGTACTCCAGGACAACAGCTGATGGGTTAGGTTGTGGCGGCACCTTGCAAGGAAAGAGACCAGGGGGAGCTATCGCGCTGGCTCCACCGTCAGCAATGTAGGAGATCTTGTATAACAAAGTTTTATTATTTAATATTATATAGGTAAATTACGAGAATAATAAAAAAATCTTAGAATATAAAACGATAATTAATTAGAATTTTTTCTTCTTAAGTTTACAAATTATGGGTTATTATTTAAAAATATATTTAGGAAAATAAATTCCAAAAATAGCAAATAATATATATATACAAGCTAAAATATAAATTAATTATATTTTAAATTGTAGTAGGAATTAGAGTTAGTTATTATATAACTAACTATAATCATATATCTATATATTATTTAATTATAACCTAAATATCTATTAACTCTTATAAAAAAGTTGGTGGAATGACATGTAGCATTAAACAATATGGCTTATATAACAAAACTCCTGTTCAGAAATATCAAGATGATATGATCAATAATTCTTTGTACCTTGGGTGCCCATCGCCGAACAAAAAATGGAGGAGCGCTCTCCATTTCATCATTGAAACCATAACCATGCAAGTTCTGGAAGTAAGAAGTGTGTTAATATACAAAAAGATGGATAGAATAATCATACATAGCGATTACGAGAGTTAATTTTGCTTTACCATATTTCTTACAAAAAAGACAAGGTCATCTTCCTCGCGTCCTTTCAATACCCTTCCACGTATAAAATACAGATCCAGCATTTCACACCAGAATTTTGCATCCATCCCAGTGTCAGAAGCATCTTGGTCATCATCTACTTCACCTCGCAAGAAGTTTGAGTGCTTTCTCACCATACACAACAATTCATATCTGGTGAAAAGTATCACAAACTTAGAACACCAATGAATGCTCAATGCTCATCATGAAATCAACATGATGGGACTTGCAATATGTACACTAAAGTTTACAAGCCAATGTGAAATATAAAAAAAAATGTATAATTAGTTTTTTTTCAGGAAATGTAGAAATAAATTTACAAGCCCTTTCCTGTTAGGAAGTGAGAGGGATATTCATTAAAATTGTAGGAAAAAAGTGCAACAAAATATGTTAAAATGAGAAGCAAGAAAAAGTAAAAGTGAAAAAACCTGCAGCAGCACAAGTAAAAGTGAAATTCAACTTTAATGCAGTTCTTCTCTCACCTCTTTTGAGACTTTAAGCAAGGGCCAATGCTTTAGAGTGAAAGGTATATTCATTATTACTTTCTTACCAAGAAAAGGGGAGAGGTAACCAAGTCAACCTGGGACAAGATTGTTTCTGAAGATCTGTTCTTATAGCAACCAAAAATGATTTATATGATGTACGATAGAGTAGAGATGAAAAAAGATCCATATATCTGAATCTGACTGAGACCGAAACTACCATGATCATGATGACAAAGGTTTCAATCGGCCAAAATGAAAGCTGCTAACGATAGCTGCTGCTGAGACAAGTTGCTAGAGTATGTGAAATTATGAATGCGCACATTTAATATTCAACAAGGGAAAAGAAATCGTGAGCTCTTTCTTGCATTTAATCCACAGGAACTAAGCTCATACAGTAACAGGTTAGCAAGATGAAATTTTTCTGACGTTTAATCTAAAAAGGGCCCTATTCCCTGCGAAAGTTATCTGGACTAGTCAGCATGCATCATTGGAAACGTCTCAATTCCCATAGAAACACTACTAAAAACAAACTATTCCAGCAAAGTTCCAGCAAGAGAACCCTAAACTTAAAGAAATCGGACTCGGAGCCGGTCGAACCTGGAAGGGGTCTCCTCCCCGGAGCTGCCCGCGATCGTGATCTCCTTCGTCCCCGCCATGGCGATTCCAGCATCGGCCACCTTTCTTGGAAGGAGGCCGACTCGATTCTTAGGATTCCGGCGTGAGCTCGAGGTCCCCGTCTCCAATGGCGACGAGGGCGACGGATTCGGGCGGCGATGAGACCGCGACTTGGTAGTTTGGAGTACTTTGGACGACAGAGGAAAAGAGCAAAAGACCAACTGCAGCAGTTTCGGACGCCACACGGCGGAGGCTTCGTAGTGTCATCATGTTGGGCTGGGCTTTTAAAAGAGTGGGCTTCCAAATGGTCTTCAGATGCCTTTCCTCAGGTCTACGATTAAATTGGCCGATGGATTAGATCCATGGGCCGTTTAAAAGTTAAAAATCAGACTCCATTTTCAGAATTTTCAGAGTTTGGATCAGATCCATGGGTCTCCTTATTTTTTTTCCTTTTCTTAATGTAATTATATTCTTCCTAGTAGGAGTTAGAAGTTATAGTTTCAAACAATTGCTCCTTTTTTTAATTTCTCCGTGTTGTTTTACTTAGCAATGTTTTCATAATCGGATCGGAGATCGAACCGGACGTCCAACTGGGTCATGGTTGGATCAACGGATCGGGTTCGACCGGATTGAATCGGATTTTTATTAAAATAATATAATTTATATAATTTAAAATATATAGCACAAGTAATATTATATAAGATGTTAAAAATTAATAAAAAAATACTAATAGTTAGATTATAGTATAATATTATTTACTGTGTTCCAAAAGATTACTACTTATTTAAAATAATGATGATTCATAGATTATTATCATTTCTATTACTTATATAATACTAATGATATTACATTATTTTTAAAATATACTATAACTAATATTTTGTAATAAGATAGAAAACTTTAATACTAACATATTAATTAGCAATTATAATAAAAATTAATTACAATTCTAAAAGAATAGTATTCAAAATAAATTTTATTTTATTTTATCAAAATTCATTTAAAACTTTTGTCTTTATATTTAATTACTTTTTCTTTGTTTGTTTTCATTAATTTTCTTTTGTTTACACTTTCTTTTTTTTGCACTAATCAACATTAAATGCAGCATAAATCTGCACTAATCCGGTTTTTTTTCTGAGTTTGAAAATGAACCAGATTTTTAAGATTTTTTTATTATTTTGTCTTTTATGCTTATCTCTTTTCATTTCATTTTTGTCATTCCGATTTTATTGTCTATATTATTATTTTCTTTTTTTACTTCTTTCCAATTTTAACTAATCCTCACCTATTTTATTAATTTTCTTCATATTTATCATTAATTGCAAGATTGGACTTTCCTATTTTACTGCATTAATTGCATAAATCTGCACTAATCAACATTAAATACAGCATAAATTTGAAAATGAACCGGATTTTTTTCGGTTCACCGATTTTTCGATTTTTTCCGAGTTAATCCGGTTCCTTCTCTCTTCCGTTTTTGGTGTTGAACCGAACCGGACGACCGATCGGTTCGCGATTAAATCGGTTGAACTGGCCGGTCCGATTTGGTTTTAATAACATTGATCACAAGTTATTAATATCCTTGTGGGGAAGTTATATGTCTTGATAGCTAGAAGATGGAGCCTAAAAATAAAAATTTGTGTGTGCTTGTGTGCGTCAATCAATGTTATTAGAACTAGACCGAACATTGAACCGGTGAGGCTCCTGATTCAAGTCGAACCGATCAAGGCGAATGGTCGAACCGGTTAATAATAAAATAATATATTTATTTACAACATCTACTAACACATATTTCTTAATATAGAATTACATATTATTTTATAATAACATAATTTACAAGTTTCAATTAAAGATAAATGACAATAATGCTTTTTATTTTAATATCAAATATACATTATAATTTATAAATGTATATTTCATGAATTCAATTATTAATAAACATCATAAAAATGTTAAACTTGGAAGAAAACTAAAATAACAATCTAAATTTTTTTATTCAATTATTCATTTTTTTATATTTTTTCTATCCAAAAAAGATAAAAAATGCAAAAGAAATATGATATTTGCATAAAGCAAATTTATTTAAATGAAAATGGAAAGTCATATAGTTTGCACATAAATCTTATATATATAATATTAGATTTTTCATTATCACTAAACACTACTTAGCATTGTGGTAGAGTATATGACAATTAAATTGGTAGACCAAGGTTCAAGTGATGACATTATTTTTCTCATTCTTGAATAAAAGAGCAATTATTGATATGTCTGATTAAACCGATCGGTCTAATGAAAATCGTCCAATTCAAGCGGTCAAACCTGAGTCTTGACCGAGTTTGACCGATTCAAAACGGTTTGAATGCTAGTCCGGTTTGAAGAGCGAACCAAAACCATCTTAGTGAGCGGTCGACGGTTGAATCGGTCGGACCGGCCAGTCTGGTCCGATTCTAACAACACTGATGTCAACTAGTATTTGACAATACGTGAGTTTGTGCATATATCGTAGCCGAAAAATTATGCCATATCATATTGTGTCCAAATTAGCATCAGGGGTCCCTGAACTCGACTATGTCAATTGTCGACCATTACCAATCAAGCTAAACCACGATTTATTATTATTATTATTATTATTATTATTATTATTATTATTATTATTATTATTATTATTATTATTATTATTATTATTATTATTATTATTATTATTATTATTATTATTATTATTATTATTATTATTATTATTTTCTGAAAAATTCTTAATTTTGTATATAGTAAAGTTTATAATTTATATCATATAATATAATATTTAATATAATTATATCATAAATGAGTAAACTAGTAAGTAAAATAATAGTATATAATATTATTGTATCAATAATTAATAAATTATATAAGAAGATGCATCAAAATTTATTTATAATATCGGTTAAATCTAAATTATGTTGGAGAAGAGATTTGAGCTCATCTCAATAAAAATTGTTGAGCACCTTTACTATCAAAAATTTCATGGGTAGTGTGTCTATAGAAAAATCTTAATATTTTATATATTAAAATAATATGTTGTGTCAGATAGTGTCGAATTCGAGTGGGTTCGTGCTCATCAGATCGTTGACATGCCGAGTCAAAACTCTCAAATGGATGCCCCAAGCTGGGTTGATTGGTCCGGCTCATTCTCCATCTCTAGTCGAGCCCTCTAAACAAAATTTGCTAGTGGGTATCTTTTTTCATATTTTTGGTTTAGGATCTAAGCTCTCTTATTATGGCTTATATCATATCCAATATCGGTAGTAGCATAGAGGTGGAAGTTTGGAGAACGCAAAATTGCTCAAGGTGTCTGATACCCCCTAACATGGTGGATGTTACGAGAACACAACAATTGCTCAGGTATTTTTCTTGACCAATTTTATTTTAATGCATCTGTTCTTTGCATATCTTAGTATGTAACAAGTTTAGGTTTTGCTAAAGGATTTTGAATTTTTTTTTTTGTATTAGGAATCATTCAACTGACGAGAAAAAGGTAGTTCTTGATTTTAATATTGAATATTGGATCAAAGCAAAAATAAAATTCTCATGTGTCTTTTTAATTGGAGTTCTCACGTCTTTTATGGCAGTATAAGAATAAGGTTGATGAGAATTGTGGAAAAATATTTATTTTTTGTTCTTGTGAAAAGAATAAAGGTGAAATATTCTTGTGATGTATTTGGATGAATTAATTGTATTGTAATAATTAAAATTAGATAGTGTTTGATTTAAATAAGAAAAAAATAAATTTAATATTTTATTACATATTTAGCCATTTATAGAAAGTATTAATTATAATTATAATTATATAGTTATAATTATTAAATTAAATAACAATAGAAACTATTAGCACTAAGTTTAATTATACAAGTTAACATATCTTTTTATTTATAATAAAATATTAACTACTAAATGATTATAATATTATAGTAATTAACTTATACTTGAAACGACTAGTTCATATTTGTTGCCACTCCATTTTTAATGATATATTATTACCTAATATTAATTAAATACTTAATTATTAATATTTATGAAATTATATTTATTTATTATTCATATATAATATCACACTTTTGTGTAAAATTTATAAAATGCTAAAAAATTATTTAATTGTAATTAATCATATAATTATTAATATAAAATAATTTAATAAAGCAAGTTAAAAAAAATCGGTGGCACAAAAAAATTAGATAGTGTTTGATTGAAATGAGAGAAAAATAAATTTCATATTTTATTATATAATTTTATTAAATATAATTAGGTTTCATCATTTTATTTTAATAATATATTATTACCTAATAATTAACTAAATATAAATATTAATATTTGTGAAATTATATTTATTTATTATTCATAATCTAACACTTTTGTACAAAATTTATAAAATATTAAAAACTTAATCAATTATAATTTATCATATTATTATGAATCTAAAATAATTTAATAAAGCAAATTAAAAAGAAATTGATATCACAAAAAATATTTTTGTCATTGACGAGAATATTTTGTTCTTGTATAAAGAATAAAAATAAGTGATTTCATCACCTTCAAGGTGGTTTTATATTTTATAATATGATGGAATAAGATTATTTTTGGGGTGTGTAGGTGTAAAAGCTGGAATAATGAAATTATTCTTGTGTTATTCCTATATCAAACTGGTCCATAGTTAGTTAGTTAGCACTTGATTTTTAATTTGTTAGTCTGCAATAACTATGATGTTCTTAAGAGTTTTACAAGTATCCGATTGTAAAAACATACCCCAAACCTATAATTAATATACATTACATATATAGGGTTCATCTTTAAACATTGCCTCACCATGATTTGTTATATATCCATACTTGTTCAATGAAGATGCTCCCTCGTTAAGCAGGGAGCATTATGTTACATATTTTTCAATCGTAGAATGTTAAATTTATGATGAATATTAGATTTTTTTTTCTAAATTTATTCATCGTAGATTTAATATCATATGGTGCTAGGTAACATGGTGCTCCATACTTGCTTAAGAAGTACCTTCATTTTTTTTCATCTATTAATATGTCAATTATGTTAATATTTATGAAGAAGCGGAGGATTATTAAGAATTTAATTAATTAACTTTATTGTGATATGGAAAGCGACCTGCATTTTTTTCTAATGTGTAGATGCAAGTGCTGAGGTTACTATTTTCAAGTCAACTTAAATAAGAGATCACAAAAAAATAGTCACGGGAATAAGTCAAATTAGTTATTTCAATTTGTTATTGTTGTTGTAATTAAAATAATGCAAGATAGTAACTTACTTATTATATCACAGCAACATTGGAATAATTCGGCTTGTTGTTCACATCTGTCAACGAATGATGAATTGAAATGTTGCTAAATTGCACCTAATGGTTTTATTAATTATGATTTAATTATGCCATGTAGTTGCATATGTTACACAACTTGGAATGGGTAGTACCGGAAGTGAGATTACATCAGAACATTGTGCATTTACTATGATGCATACAGTTGCCTTAGTTTTTTTTTTTCTTAAGAAGTCTTATATTTTTTCCTATTTTTTTGTTTTCCAAAAAAAATGAATTTAAAATGAAATTATCTTGAACAATGATTGTTTATAAAATTTCAATGAAAAGTCAATTTTCTAGATGAATGAAATAAATGCAAAGGTTGAGTTAGTCGAGTATGAGCATATTGCATAGAAATGTGATCAGATTTATCATTTACGTATGGCAAAGGGTACGAAAGTGTGTACAAGTCAAGAGCTTCTAGTAAAAAGTGCATGTAAACCATCACAATTTACTTGGGTCCAGTCAAGATATCTTGAAGTTATCTTTCATGATGGAATATTAGGAAGGGCAAGAAGACATAGTGCAAAGGGCAAATAAAACTTATGCATATATTCATATTGGAAAAATATTATGCAGATATTATCAAGAGATGTTGATTTAGGTCGCAAGCAATATATTTTCGCTTAAATGTGACTTCGAGATCGATTGCTTATTCATACAAAAAAAATTGGGAGTCTTAGTACAACCGCAACTAAATAAGATTAGAATAATGCAATATTCTGGAATATTATGGTGGCAAGTCGAAAGAAAATTATGCAGATATTCATCTATATTTCTTTAGCTATTAGATGTTTATGACATTAACTCCGAAATGATAGTATGGTGTTCAAATGATAAAGAATTCAAGGTACTCAATTAGACGCATTCGTTGAGTATACAAATTAGTCATGTATACTCAAAGATAGAAGAAAATAATTCCATCATTAGGTTGGCCTTTCTAACTACTATAAGCCCAATATGAAATCTTAGTATTGATTGCTTGCTTAGCTAGCTAAGTATCTACCCAATGAAACTTCTCAAAAGTTCTGGAATATCTGTAACGCCCCCAAAAGACCACCCCGCTACGTGGCAGAATGCCCTCCTGAGAGCGCTACACATTATACATAATCTTGACTTAAAGGTTGACTAATAAGACTTGGTCAACAAATGCGGAAGAAACTTAAAACTTTAGATATCCAAAACTCTTTCTATAACATAAATGAAAATATGCGGAAGTCTTACATCAATTAAATAGTCTCAAAAGTCTAACAACTCAATAGAAAGACTAAAGATAGAGACACTAATAGGACCACTAGACATGTGCAAAGTCAGCCACCACGAGCATCAGTCGCCGCATGCACCACCAACATCATGTACTGCAGACTACTCACCTGCAGGATCCAATA
>LTAE01002524.1:0-17282 GCA_001647135.1 Pontederia paniculata | reverse complement strand
GAGAGAGGGAGAGAAGAGAGACAAAGGACAATCTAGGGAAAAAGACAAAGTTCTTATCTAATCACCTTTTGGGGGAGAGAGAAGAGAGAGAAAAAGATTCTCTACGGTGGCTTCAATCTTGAGGGGAGAAACAATGAGGGCTTTCTTCTCTCTATAGGTGTTTATATAGGCTCTCCATAATTCTAATCCCACCCAAACTCCTCTCTTATCTCTAACTCTATTTTTAATCTTTTAATTAATCTAATCCAATCATATTCCTCTTAGGAGTCCAACTATTAAAATATTATTTATTTAATTAAATCTTTCTTTCTTTTTTTTAATATTAGTTTACGAGTATTACAAAATCCTTCATCAAACGTCCACTCCAAAGGTGTTGCTCCAAACATATACCATAAAGAAATCAGATTCCCAAATATGAGAGAGAGAGAGATGGTCATAATTAAACGTACTATGCATGGATTCATGCATGAGAACTGTGTGCAGTGTGACTACCGTCGGATTCATGAGAGAGAGAGAGAGAGAGATGTGGTCATAATTAAACGTACTGTGCATTGATTCATGCATGAGAACTGTGTGCAGTGTGACTACCGTCGGATTCATGAAATGTCCCAGGCCAATATCACCATAAATGAAGTATCCAAAGTCAATGTCGGCGTAAAATGAAGTTTCGTTTATCCGTTCGGAATCGATATATATTAATCAAAGTAGTAATTTCATATATTAAATTCGATGCTAATGATTTTTTGTCGATTTTAAAATATAATCATATGTCAACTGTCATTTTTTAAATTCTCATATATACTATTTTTTAATCTATTTTAAGACAAGGGGCGTCAAAATTAGTTTATACCTCTTAATTCTTAAAAAAAAGACTCGTAGACCCGATATAAATTAAAAGAGAAAAGATAAATTAAAAATAAAATATTTAATAACGAGAATTAAATTGAGATATTTGGAGTTATAAGTTAGAGAGCGAGCCACTATGGGCCCGTTTGGTTTAGCTGATAAAAAATATATGATAAACACTAATACTGATAAATATTTTAAGTACTGATACTTATTTTAAAATATAAATAGTTACATGTTTGGATAAAAGTGCTGATAATATCAATAAGTAGTTGTAATGTTTGTTAAAATAAATATTGACTAATATACCTTTAAAGTTATATGATAATAATATTAAAAATATGGATAAAAGAGTAATATAATTAGTTAAAACTAATAAGCCAATAACTTTAAAAATAAGCAAGGGGGACCCTGCTTATTTTTTTTCAACTTATAAGTAGTTACCTAACAACTTATAAGTATATTTTTTAGTTATCAAACATGAAGATTTTCTAAAATTTACTTATAAGTAGTTTTAACCTACTCATAAGCTTAACCAAACATGCTCTATNTGTTGTTGTGGAGCCCTTATAGAAAATTTTTAGATTTATTCTTTTTTAGTCGAATTTTCAACTTTTTATGATATATGTACTATTTTTAAGGACTATTATAAAGTCCTATTTGAATAGAATTTCTATATTTTATTATGAGAGTGCATATATAAACTTTCTAAGGCTATGTCTAGAAGACAATCTGAGTTATTTTTATTCTCTCTGTAAAATTTTTATCAATAATGTTTTTGCTACCATCTGAGGACGTAGCCTAGTTAAAGGTGAACATCGTAAATATCGTATATTTTCTTTTATGTATGACACACTCTCTCTCTCTCGGTTGATATCCACAATAAATTTGTATCAGAATGAGGTTCATTGCCAATCCTTCATCCGATGAGAAATGTCATTGCATGATATGAAGATCGAGAAGTTCATCGAGCGGAATAATTTTAATCTTTAGTAGATCAGGATGTGAGCACTTCTGAAACAATAAGAGATATGTGCGCGATTGCGAAGATGACGAAAAATAAATAAAAAACGGAAGGAGATTTGAAGGGCAAATCAATAGAAATAAGTACTTTCATGAATTTGACATTGTTAAACGAGAAGACCCACTCCATGACTTTGTTATGTCTGACGGATGAGGTGATTATCGAAGTCGTTGATGAAGATATGTCAACTGGATTGTGATCGAAATTTGAGAGTCTCTACATGATGAAATTTTTTACTAATAAGTTGTTATTGAAACAACCTTTGTCCTTCATTTACATGCAAGAAAGTACTCATCTAAAATATCACCTTGATCAATTGAATACTCTGTTGATAGAATTAAGAAATACAGATATAAAAATCGAGAATGAAGATACCACACTATTTTTGTTAGTCTCTCTTCTATTTCATATAGAAACTTTATTCAATCTATAATAATTGAAAGAGAGTATATAACTTTAGAATAAGTAAGATTGAGTATATATACATGAACTTCGACATAGGGCATATCGTAAATTTATGAAAACTCAAGCAGCATGATTGGTGATCACATTGAAAAGGGGCATGCCCTGAATTCTAAGGGCAAACCAAAATTCAAGAAGAAAATAAATTTGAGGGACATATGCAACTACTATAAGGAACTAGACCATTGGAAGAAAGATTGTCATAAGAAGAAGAAAGCCATGGTCGTTGCTGTTGTACATTAGTGCAAAGAACCTAAAGATAATGATTGGTCTCTTACTATGTCTCGTGAAGAGTTGAGATCTTTATTCGAAATGTTCTTATCATATATCTCTGCACAAAGAGTTGTTCTCAACTTATCAAATAATCCACGGTGAAAACATCATCATTTTTGCAATGATACAACATGCAAAATAGTTGGAACCTACTCAATGCAGATCAAATCTCATGATAATTTAGTGAAGAGTCTATATATGTTTGTTATGTTCCACAATTGAAGAAGAATCGAATATATTTGGGAATAGATGAGAAGTTTGATGTATACAATGATCTGTACGAGGTTTGATTTAGTTTATGTCGTATTTTGATTATCATATATCAAAGCAACCCCAAAAGATCAATTGGGAGGTCATTAAGCAAATATTGCGATATCTAGAAGGCATGATAAACTGAGGTTTATATATCGAGCTGACACACTTGAGATAGTAGGATATTCAAGTAAGGATTTCAATGATGACATTAAATTATCAAAAAATTCACATCAGGTCACTTGTTCTTTCTGAGGTGTGCAATCATTTCTTGGGGAAACAAGAAATAAGAATGTATAGATAGACACACACAAGAAGTTGAGTACATTGCTCGCAGTATAGCAGTCACCCATGGAGTATTGTTTAGGAGTCTCCTTTTGAAACTAATGCTCAATTTAATTAGAGGACCATTATCGATATATTGTGAGTAGTGAAACTAATAATTCAAAAGATAAGCACATTGAGGTTGAGTATCACTATATTCAAAATATAGTGGATAAGAAGAAATTTATATTTAAAGACCCAACACAATACAACGAATTAACACAAGTTCTTATGAAGATAATTTTCCCACACAACTTCAAGGAGTGATAACATCTTATTATATAGACTTGTAGATAGCATGAAGTAGTTACACTGTGAGGAATTTGTGTCAGAGTTCAAGGAGAGTTATACAACTATGCCATATGTTATGGGCAATTGGAGACCAATTCTTCCGGAGGGCTGAGTACTAGTCAGTTAGTGCTAGTATTCCCCCTCAAGCGCAGCAAGGGCAAGGCCCGATTCGAAGCTTGTCTCGTATAAACAACAACCTGTGTCCTGTGAGAGCTTTAGTCATGATGCCGACAATCTAATCCTTCGTGGAGATATATTGAACACACAAGCGATGATTTGTGGCGTCATCTCGAACAAAATGGAAGTCCATCTCCACATGTTTTGTCCGATTATGAAAAATCGGATTCGTTATGAGGTATGTGACGCCGATGTTATCACACCAAAGCACCGGAGGGGAACTTTGGTCAATATGAAGCTCATGAAGCAAGGAGCGCAACTAAATTAACTCATATGTGGTGCCAGTCAATGACTTGTACCCAGATTCAGTTGATGAATGAGAAATAATACGTTGCTTTTCGGCAGACCATGATATAAGATTATTGCCAATGTAGATGGCGAAGCCCCTAACACATTTTCTATCATCTTGATTTACTGCCCAGTCGCATCCGAGAAGGCTTGAAGCTGAGTAGAAGAGCAACGTGTGAAGTGCAAGCAGATATCTTTGGTTGCTTTTATATATCGGAGGATACGTTTGACAACTTGCCAATGATCATCTATGGGTAGATGCATAAATTGACAAATAATGTTGACAACATATGACAAATCTTGTCACATCATTGTTAAATATTGGAGAGAACCAACTATTTGCCTTTATAAGGCAGGGTTGCTGAATGCAGATCCTATTGATGTTAGCCTTGAGGAAGTAGCAAGTGGCGAGTAAACTGACTTGGCATTGAACATTTGACTACGACTTAAGATTGTATCTATGTATTGCCTTTGAGAAAGAGCAAGACTTGTGGGAGTGTGAACAACTTCAAGTCTGAGAAAGTGATGCAGGCGACCTTGATCTCGAACAACAAATTTGTTTTGCAGTTGTTGGATAACTTGATTGATTATCTGATGGTCTGGGTCTATGACTATTAGGTCATCAACATATACAAGAATATAAGTGATTGCTGATGGCGTCTGAAGGATGAAGAGAGAACTGTCTGTTGAGGATCCATGAAACCCGAAAGAGAGCATAGCTGAAGTCAATGTTTGATACCATGCATGGGGTGCCTGCTTGAGATCGTATAGTGACTTTAACAGGTTGTATACATGATGAGGCTTAGATTTGTCGATGAACTCGGGTGGCTGCTCTATGTATACATTCTGCGATAGGTCTCCATGGAGAAATGCATTAGAGATGTCCAACTGTTGCAATTTCCACTATTTTCTTACGACGATGAAGAGGATCACACAAATGGTAGTTAGTTTTTAATGACCGGATTGAAAGTGTTGGTGTAGTCAACGCCGGGTGTCTGGTGGAATCCCTTTGCAATGAGGCGAGCTTTTTGTCAATCAACTCTTCCATCTGCTTTGTATTTGGTGCGAAAAATTCACCTGCATCCAATGATATTAGTATTCGGTGAACATGGCACTAGCTTCCATGTGCCATTGCGAAGAAGTGCTTTGAATTCATCGCAAATTGCTTTGGGCCAATGTTCAAGCCTGTTGGCTTGGGTAAAGCTTGTTGGATCAGAAAGGCGTGGATTAATGGCGACAAGAGCTTTGAAGCCAACAAGACTCCAATAATCTAGACATGGGCGCTTGCAAAGGTGGCGAGACGGAGGGATAGGTGAAATATCCTTACAAGTTGCAGGATCTAAAGAGGAGGTTGGAGGCAGTTTTTGCAGGGATGGCGAGGTGGGTAGAGTTGTTGATGATGAAGATGAAACGGACAGTTGGGACATTGAACATGGTGGTTACTTGAAGAAGGTTCTTCTCATTATCGATAGCCAAGGAAACATGGAAGGAGTATTTAGAGGTGTAGAATTGATAGGTGCTGATATATATGGAAATAGTGTTTCATCAAAGCGGACGTGTTGAGCAATATAAATGTGTCATGTAGATCGGTGTAGACACCTGTATCCAAGGGTATTGGAAGGATATCCAAGAAAGACACATAGAAAAGAATGGTTGTCAAATTTATGGTGATTATAAGGTCGAACAAGGCGTAAGAACTACATCAAAACACCCGAAGGTGTTTATAGTCAGGATTGATCTTGTGAAGATGAAAATAAGCTGTTATGTGTTGTAGAACATACATCGACGTCCGATTAATCAAAGAAACTATAGTTTCAGCAGCGAAATGCCAATATCTACGGGGTACAACAACATGAATTAAAAGTGTTAAGGTTGTTTCAATGATATGTTTGATTTCGCTCTTGGTCATTCCATTTTGTTATTGTATGAGCATGTGCAAGATGATGAACAATGTTGTGTTGATGCAGATATGGTGCAAGAGCAAGGAACTCCCCACCTCGATATGTTTGAAGGTAGTGCAACTTTTTATTGAATTGGCATTCATGCATGACATTGAAACTAGAAAATAGAGATAAAACATCATATTTTTGTTTTAGGAGAAACAACCACGTATAACGTGAATAATCATTTACAAAAATTACAAAATAACAATACTCGTCGGAGGACATTTGAGGAACTGGACCCCAAACGTCGACAAAGAGCAATTGTGGAGGAGCAGTGTTGTTATTTGGTGATGGTGGCGGATGAATCCTCGTGGCTTTGCTCTGCATGCATGCAGAGCATCGTGATAATTGTCCTTTATAGAATTCAGAATTTGGTGTTTTCGAAGAAGAAAATTGAGGGTTCGCTGATGGGGATGACCAAGACGTGCATGTCACAAATGAGAAGAAACATGGCTGATGTATGTTGCTGGTGAAGGACGAATGGATGGAAGATGATTCAAAGCATATTTAACTATTCTGCATAGTAGAAGTTGTAGAATCTTCTAATCCTTCACAAGAAAGTAGGCTGGATGGAATTAAAAAAAATAATTGTTGTCAGTAGTGAACCATTTAACAAAAAATAATGGTTTGCATATCGATGGAACGTGAAGAACATTATTAAGATAAAGAGTTTTTAAGGTGTCGGGAAGAAGAGATGACCCAACATGCGAAATGGGGATTGTCATACCATTACCAATCTGGAGTTGAGCAGCACCTTGGTATGGTTCTGCAACTTGCATTGCTTGAAGATCCAGAATTGTATGATGTGTTGCTCCAGTATTCGGATACCATTCCTGTAGGCACCATTCATAGAGAGAGATAGAGTTGTAGCCTGAGTTGTTGTTGTAGTATGTGTTTGTGGTGAGGGCGCCTGATAGAAATAGCGGCAAAATAAGGAGAATGACCATGCATGCTACAAACTGGACACGAAGGACAGTGTCCAACGCGAACTCGGCCTCATCCTCAGCCACGATGACCACATGTTGGCGAAGAATTGTGTTGCCGGACTAGAGGAGCATGTACATAGTTGGCAGATGGGAGGGAGACTGAACCATGCTGAGCTTGAAGTCTTATTTCATGGCTTGCTGAGTGTACTTTGTAGCTCCGCAAATGGTGTTGGGACATTTCGAGTAGCAAGAAAAGCAACAATGGGTTTGAAATCAGGGTGCAAGTTATTGAATAGAACATCATTGAAGCTCGAGATGGAAAGAGCATGTGCTACGACGGCCAGTTCATCAGCAATCATTTTTGCTTGGCGAAGATAAGCTGAAATGGAGAGATTGCCTTGCTTGAATTCTGCAGTTGCATTTTGAGTTGTAGAAGGTGCGTTTCTATTGGTGCTCCAAATGCTTCTTTAAGTGCAGACCATACATCCTTCGATGTGCTAAAGCCAACAACGAGTGGCAACACTTCTTCATATAGAGAGGCCAATAACCAGTTGAGCAAAAGCTGGTCACGTCTGCGCCACTCGACATATTGGGGAGATGGAGGTTCTAGTGCGCTGGTGTTGTCAATGAAATTTTCCAGAGAATAGTTGTTGATCACAGGTCGGAGCTGAGTTACCCATAATAGATAGTTTGTAGGAATGAACTTGATCGAGATGAAATGTTTGCTTGATGCAATGGTGGTAGGGCAATTGTCTGATTCATGTAATTAGTGACCTCAGGAGAGGAAGAGGATGAAGCTGGAGTGGTCATGTTAACCATGGCTCTGATATCATAAAGACTCAGCACAATACAAAGAATTAACACAAGATCTTATGAAGGTAATTTTCCCACACAACTTTAGGGAGTGATAGCATCTTATTATATAGACTTGTACATAGCATGAAGTAGTACACTGTGAGGAATTTGTGTCAGAGTTCAAGAAGAGTTATACGAGTGTGCCATATGTTGTGGGCAATTAGAGACCAATTCTTCCGGAGGGATAAGTACTATTCAGTTCATGCTAATAATAGTGAGCTATGTACTTATAAATGATATGTTGACTTATTCTCTAGTAAAAAAGAATTTCAATCAAAATTTTTATTAAGAATGTTGACTTGATAAGAGTTAGGAATATTTAAATTAGTATGAAGTCATAGATAGAATCTCTAATTAATGAGAGTGTTAACACACAATGAACTCGTAATCGCCTCCTCCAACTCCTAGACGTCAGGGAGATCAACAACTCCTTCCCATTAATCGCACGATTGACAGAGGGACACACACGATGATCCTCGTCGGTTGGTACCACCTGTTGTAACGCCTCCCAAATCCATACCTCGTCACTGGTAGAATACAGACTTGGAGACGCTACCAACTTACATCTTTGACTTTACTTTGACCAATCCACTGGTTAACACTATGAATCCATAAATGCGGAAGCCAATACCAGGACCTATGCCACGTGCAAGTCATCTCATCACGAACACCACAATATTGACGTCGTGCCATCACCATCTATTTGAATCTATTTGCCTATAGAATTGAATTCATAGGGGAGATGAACCTCCCGTGAGTTTTGACACTCAGTATGTAAAAGATCATAAATAAGATAATCAATATGTAAAAGAAATATTAGTTGACAATAGGCTTTAACAATTAATAATATCTCAATAGCAATTAAAAGATCATAAACTCACGGGAGATGAACCTCCCGTGAGTTTTGACACTCAGTATGTAAAAGATCACAAATAAGATAATCAATATATAAAAGAAATATTAGTTGACAATAGGCTTTAACAATTAATAATATCTCAATAGGGTTGTCCTTTACCTTTGGCCTTTAACTTTACCTTTCAATATCCATATCCAATAGATGGCAAGAATAACAATTTACACCCTCTATGATGATGTCATTTCCTTTCAATATTAGTATTCAATGGATGACATGAGTAGCAATTTACACCTTCTCTAGTGATGCCAATATCTTTTCTTTCAATATACCCAAGTCATCATCAATAGATCTTTCTCTATTTATCTTGCCTTATATGAAGCAATCATTAACAATCAATGTGAGCTTTATTAGTACAAGAAGATTCAAATTGTCCCCCCGGTGCCAATATGGCTAGCTAGGCCATGAGGTCTCTCTTTGACCAAGTCTCCATAATAATATAATAGTTCTCGAATGAACGCCAATAGTTCTCTGGAGAAGGAATGCAATTATTTCCGAAAGAACGCGTTAACAATAGTCCCCTAAGGGACGCAATAGCCGGGGGTCCTCCTCTTCAAGCATAAATTCAATCACAAACATTAACATATTTTACCCTATCATAATTTTTGCTAGGTTATCGTTTAGAGACACAAATTTACATTGTTCATCAATTCATGTTCAAACAATCAATACAATCAAATCATCATAACA
Source organism: Pontederia paniculata (assembly GCA_001647135.1). Classification (NCBI taxonomy): domain Eukaryota; kingdom Viridiplantae; phylum Streptophyta; class Magnoliopsida; order Commelinales; family Pontederiaceae; genus Pontederia; species Pontederia paniculata. Next base: position 8,018 of record LTAE01002524.1, on the reverse strand, counting down.
AGGGTAGACAAATAATATTTTTAGTGGAACAATATGGTCGGTGTCAACTGGTGACACAATCTGTGTTGGGATGACACGGCCCGTGTCGTCAAATGGCGCGGTCGTTTTAGGGCTAGTGTTTCTTCTCAACTAATCTATTATTCATAGGAGGAACACGGCTCGCGTTGGAGCCCGACACGGTCCGTGTCTTACCTTGCCCTGGCGCGATGGGAGGGAAACGACCGACGTCATAGGTGACGTGGTCTGAATCTGCCAGACGTGGACCGTGTTGCGGAACAACACGATCCGTGTCCATGAAATTTGTAGAGATCAATCTGGAGAGGGAGCAATTATCTTAATCCATAACTCTATTAATCATTTTTCTATTCCATATTAAGAACCTTAATTATGATTCTAGTTACGATATTTCCTCTGTAGCCAAGCTACCTTGTTCTTTGCCCTTGATCTCCTCCTTCATGTTGACCTGACCCTTTGTGAAGAGAGAAGGGAGAGAGGAATAGAGGGAGAGAGAGAGAGGAGTGAGAAGAGAGGGAGAGCTTCTTATGCCTTGAATTTGAGAGAGAAAATAATAAGGTGAGAAGATGGATTGTGTCCTATTTATAGGGAAGTGAATTCACCCATAGATGAAGTTTGAATACAATTAAAACTCTAACTTTATTTATAATTCTAAAAGATAATTTTCCATATGATTAGGAGTCTCCTAAAATATTTATTTGTATAGCACTAGAAATATTAAATTGATAAGAAAATAATAATTTGACTTCAATTCAAACTCTTTTTTCTAATTTTAACAAACTATATCATCTCTTATCTTATCATATATCCCTTTTATATTAATTTTATTTATTTTTAAAATCTGATGTATTACAGATGTTGTTACACTCGAGTGGTGCAAGGCTGTAGAGTTACAAAGGAGATCGAACGCGATTAAAATCGAGAAGAAAAGCAGCACTATTAGAGAAGAAAATGTAGGGCACATTTGCAGTAAAATCAATTCCATGAACACACAATTGCAGCAGTTGCAATGTTTCTGTTCGGTTTACATGAAAGACAAGTGCAGTAAAGGAGTTCCTTTTACATGATACATGGGGCCCACTTGGAGCGTCGAAATAGTTTTCCGGAAATAAAGGGAGCTGGTTTCGAGTGTGGGGTCCAAAAAAAAGTTCTTTTTTTTTCAAGTAATTATTTATATAATTTTTTAAAGTAATTTTAAACTATATTTTTAATAAAAGTAAAAAATAAAAAAAAATACAAATTGTATAAATGAACAAAAATAAATAAAATTTAGAATAAAAATTTTTAAGGTATAAATATATTAATTTCACATTCTAAAACGTTAAGATGGAGTAATGTTAATAAAGTTTAATGTAAACTTTTTTAAAATTTAAAAATAACATAGCATCTCAAAATATAAAATCTTTTATAAATAAATTAAATAGTATTAGAAATTAAATTAAATAACCACACAATAAATCATTATTTAACATAAATTTACATATTATATAATTAAATATTTAGTATTAAACACATATAACATGATAAAATAATATAAATTAGAAATATAATAATTATAAAATATAAAATATTGAGGGTGTTGATTTTAAATTGTTAAAGATAATAAATAATATATTACACATTGCAATAAAAAATAAATGATATTTTCATATTAGAAAATAAAAGTAATTATTTGTTTGATCCACTGAATAAAAAAATATTCAAATTTTCAAAATAAAAATTATCAATTTAAATTGTATAATATTAATATATGATAATATTTTATTCTAATTAAATACTTATTGGTAATTTATTTTTCAAAATTTTATTTATATTCATCTAAATTAAGGAAAAGTAACTCCCGTAAACACAAACTTTACTAAAATTTATAATTATATTCGTTTACATTCCGAATTTATAATTACGTTAAATCAACCTATCCCAATGCGAACATGCAGGAGTTGAAGGAGAGAAGGGACGTCGTTCTGAGTCCCAATCCAGTGCCAGTTTGGCTTCAAAATATGCCATGCGTGCTAATTAATATATATATGGACAAATGCATCAAACCTTTCACATGCATGGTCCATGGTCCATGGTGCATGGTAGTGTTGTTGACTCATAATTATAAAGATCGACCATGGTTTTGTAGGCGTCCCCGGCCAGCATTGCGTGCCTTCTTCAATAAACAACAGGATAGAGATTAGATTGATCAAGTGCCTTTCTCTCTCTCTCTCTCTCTGGCCGGCTAGATCGAGAACATGCATAGTCTCTTATCCACTTGTTGGATGCAAATATATATTGTCAACTTGTGGATCCACTTGAAGAGATGTGTGAATTTAAGGTTATCATATTCCATTTTTGTACAAATCTGAGTTGTTGTATATGTAGATATTTCTCTTTAGGTAAACGATTGTTTTTGTGATTCCGATGCAACAAATTCTTAATACTGATCGATGACTACTATTTTTTTAGAGTGAAATAGTGTGGGGGTAGTAGGTAGGGAGAAGGGTACATATATAAAGGGCTCCTCTATTTTTAAATGAAGATAATGATATGAACTCTTCACATATGAACCAGAATCTGCTTCATATATTTCTCAATTTCATATATAAATTGATTAAGCTAAACAAGTGTCAAACTTGGTTGGAGTCAATTGAGGTGGTCAGATATCTTGAACTTTGTGTATGTGTTCAATTTGATTCATGAGACTTTTTAATTGATTTATTTCCGGTGGCTGCACTGGATTTGGATTTCTGATCCACGCAAATGGTATTGCCGTTCATGTAGAAACAAATAGAATCTTATGTAATAATACTTGCTCACCTCATTTAAACGATAATTCAAAAAATATATAAAGTTTATCATTTGTGTTTGTATTAGAGTTGTGCTCCATTAATTATTTAGGAAAAAAATGGAAATATAGATGTCTTGGATTCATATATATNATAATAATAATAATAATAATAATAATAATAATAATAATAATAATAATAATAATAATAATAATAATAATAATAATAATAGTAATAATTGATTAACATAAACAAAATTTATGTACAATAAAAAATAAATGATTATAATAAGAGGGAAAAATATAAAAGTTAAGAGAAAAAATATGATTGAAAATTTTAAAAATTTGTGCAATTCTTAAAGAATGAGAATAAAAGCACCTGATAGACAATGTGATGTCAATAATAAAAAGTTGAAGAATAAAATGAGTAAAAAAGAAGTATCATTAAAATTTTAAGGGTACAAGCACCCTTCAAATATTACTCTTGTTAATTCAATTAAATGTTTGCGATGACGACTTTTCTGATCGATTATGAGATCTTTTAATATTTGATATTATTATTTTGCCCCAGTGACACATCTTGGCATTCAATTTTTTGAACTAAAATTATGAGTAATTTTAATTTATTTTGGTGACTTGCAGATGTAAATCAGGATTAGATTTCTTCAGGTTATTTTCTTAACTTCTTTTTTCTGTCCGCCTTTGCAACAAAGCTTAACAAAACAGGACGAGGCACAAAAAAGGAAATAAAGAATGACAATCCAAAAGAAATGATAATAAAAAACGTAATATGCAAATTGTAACTTCTTTGCCTAATGGGCCGAATATCCACAAGAAATGATCAAGCATAGTTGTGAAATGAAATTTGGGCTCTTATTTCTTCCTATTTGGCCCGTATGGCTCGATTTGGACATGCTGCACTCCATATGGTTTAATTAGATTCTGCTTAAGAATATCAAACAGTTGTGTTTTAAGTAGCATTTAGCTTTTTGTGATATTTTTAAAGTACATTATATTTTTTAAAAAATCAAGATGAATCAAAATATACTTATTATTCAATTGCTAGTTGTTAAAATCATTAGTCAAGCAAATTTTAGTCCTCTTGTTTTTATCTTATAAATTGTGTTGCATACATGGTTTGCATCGTGCCAAAAGAATAAAAAATTCTATTGTGTCAGCAAATCATAAGAAAGTTTAACTCGAAAGCTTTTGGAAGAAAACAAAAGGGCTATTTTACCCCTCAAAATTTTCCAAAGGGATTTAGTCTTCTAGTTATCCCATAAGTGACCATTGTTTAAGAGGCTATGATAAAACTTGGGTTATTGTTTTTTTTTCCTAATTTTGGTTTATATATGTCATTTTCTTTTTTTCATATCTCTATAATGAAAAAATGAATTTCAAGTTTGATAACTTGGTAAGTTAGAAATATTAATTGCTTTGGGAAGCTTACCACCACATGGGAGTGGCTCTTACCTAGAGACCATTATTTTCCCAAGCCATCACGAGCACCATGTCTTATTTTCACAAGCTTAGCAATCTATTTCATTATGAACGATAAGATGGAGACTTGTTCTTCTATTTTTTTTTTTACAGGGATAGGGAAATTCATTTACTTGTTTCCTACATTGGTTTATGTTATTTGTTGTTTCATATCTCTATAACTAAATTGGATTCCATGTTTAGTGACTTGATTAAATTAGAGTTATTAGTCATATGGGCGTGGCTCTTACCTTGAGGATATTATGTTTTCAATCCATCATGAGCCCCTCGGCATTGATTTCATTAGGATAATCTTAAAAAATTTCTCATCTTTTAGGTTCATTTTTATTTAGTGTTCCATTGAAAATCAGCTAACTTTATGATCCCTATTGTCACAACATAAGGTATTTGAATAATATCCTATTCCAAACTTTATCCCTCAAGCAAATATGAGAAAATATTATTAAGATGTAGCTAGTGACATACTATCTCACATTCTCATTATTATATCAATATATCATGCATTGAGTAAGGATACACTTTTAATTTTAAATTTAATTGCATGATAAAGAATAGATGCCCAACAATTGTTGATGGAATAAAAGATTAGAAAACATCTAATATGGTTTTAGGATTAAAAGTAGATCAATAATTCATTTAAACACATTTTTAAACAGGTGTTGTCAAATAAATAATATTTTTTGTACATAAAAAAATATGCAAAATGAATATTATCGAAATTCGAAAATTCAGAACACAAAAAATGCTTCTGAAAAAAAACCTTGAAAAGTTTAAAGAGGAAAACAAACACCTTAGAAAATGACATATTGGAAAAGAACATTGAAAATTTCAAGAGAAAAACAAACACCTTAAAAACTTATCAGATTGTGAAAAATACAAAATACTGCATGAAGAAAATTCAAGGCTAGAATTTTTAGTAGAATAATAAAAAATTGAAAAGGATAGTATGGCAAATAGAAAAATATTTATCTATTATTTCCATGCTGAAAAATGAACTTCATAAATTTTCTAATGGTGGTAAGATGCTTGACTTAATATTATCAAACCAAAGAAGATCATCTAATAAAAATGGATTAGGATTTTATGCTTTTGATACTACGGAGGACAAAATGATTATTTTTGTTAAAGCTGCACGTGATTACTCATCTAAAACACATACATATTGTTATTACTATAGCTTTCAAGGATATACGTCATATGATTGCAAAGTTAAAAAAGAAAAAAAACAATTGTAATGAAAAAGATATGGGTTCCAAAAGAAATATTGACTAAACCAGCTGGACCCAAACAAACTTGGGTGCTAAAAAGATAAATTTTCTAATGCATTTTAGAAGAATCAACAAGAGCAAAAGAATGGTACTTGGATAATTGTTGCTCTAGATATATGATAGGAGACAAATCAAACTTGATCGCTCTAAAGGAAATAAATGGAAGAACAATATTTTTGGTGACAACAATAAAAGAAAAAATCATCGGAATAGGTAATGTTGGTAAGAATCACATTACACACATTGAAGATGTTTGGTTAGTTCAAAACTTGAAACACAATATTCTCAGTATTAGTCAACTATGTGATAAGAACTATATAGTTAAGTTTGGAAAGAATAAATGTTCAATAATTGATGAAGATTCGAATAAAATTATGCATGTCTCTTTTAGATTCAATAATGTTTATATGTTTGACTTCAATTATTTTGAAAACGAAAAGCGTCTAAGTGCATTACATGATGAAACTACATTGTGGCATAAGAGACTAGGACATGTAAATTTTAATTTACTTTACAAGTTATCCAAACATGAAAATGTTAGAGGTCTGCCTAAAGTAAAGTTTGAAAAATATTTTATTTGTGAATCATGTTTGAAAGGGAAACAAATGAGAAGTTTATTCAAATTAAAAAATCAAATATCTACAAATAGACATTTAGAACTTATCCATCTTGACTTATTTGGGCCAATCGTCATCATGAGCTTATGATGAAAAAGATATGTATTAGTTATTATTGATGTTTTTTTTTTCGTTTCACTTGGACCATATTTCTCTCACATAAGGATGAAACTTTTGGCATATCTACAAAATTTTCTAAGATAATTCAAAATGAGCTTGATCTTGCAATATCAAAGATACATAGCGATCATGGTGGTGAATTAAAAAATAAAAGTTTTAGAAAGTTCTATGATGAACATGGTATTGAACATCATTTCTCAATACATAGAACTCCATAACAAAATGGAGTGGTAGACATGAAAAATAGATCACTTCAAGAAATGACTCGCACTATGTTAAATGAAAGAAATTTGCCAAAATACTTTTGGACTAAAGAAGTTAGCACATCATTTTATATTCTTAATAGAGTATTAATTAGACCACAAAAAAATACATATTATGAAATGCTCTATGCAAAGAAACCTAATATTGCATATCTTAAAGTGTTTAGTTGCAAGTGATATATTTTAAATAATAAAGACAAACTAGATAAATTTGATGCAAAGTGTGATGATGGCATTTTTCTTGGATATTCAGCCACAAGTAAAGCATATAGAGTTTATAATAAAAGAACACTTATAGTAAAAGAATCCATAAATGTGAAATTCAATGAAGCTAATGATCTTGTGTTAAGAAAAAATGTAAAGAGAGATGAAGAAGATAAGTTTGTACCACAGCAATGTGAACTAAATGCTCAATCTCAAAACACAAATGAAATGGAGACACAAGAGGTAAACTATGAGGAACTAGGCGAAGGTGGTCAAATTAACACTCCACAGCTCATGCCAAGAAATTGGAAGCATGCATCCTCACACCCACTGAACAACATACTTGGACATGCCAATGACGGTATAAGAACTCAAAACTCTATCAAAAACTTTTGTGCATATTCAGCTTTTCTCTCTCAAATTTTGTCGAGAAATATAGATGAAGTTATAAATGATCCAAATTGGATAAATGACATGAATGAAGAATTAAACAATTTTGAGAGAAACAAAATATGGAGGCTTGTGGAAAGACTCAAGGATCACCCCACAATTTGTATCAAATGAGTCTTCCGAAACAAGCTAGATGAATCTTGTGCCATTGTGAGAAACAAGGTTAACTTAGTGGTCAAGGGTTACTCACAAATTGAAGGGATAGATCTTGAAGAAAATTTTATTTTAAAGGATTCAAACTTTTTCATATGGATGTAAAATCCACCTTCTTAAATTGTTTTATTAATGAAGAAGTATATGTTGAACAATTATAGATATTTGAAAATTTCAAATTTGCCAAATCATGTATATAAACTCTCTAAATCTCTTTATGATTTGAAACAAGCTTCAAGAGCTTGGTACGAAAGATTAAGTACTTTTCTAATAGAAAATAGTTTTACAAAAGGGAATACTGACACTACACTACTTTTAAAACATCAAAATCAAGATATTTTGGTAGTACATACATATAGATGATATTTGTAGGATCTGGATGGCACCAAGAGAGGGGGTGAATTGGTGTGTTAAAAATCTTACTCTCTTTTACTTAGTTTAGATGAGTTATCAGCAGAAGCTTGTAAATGCAAACATAAACAAAACAGAGAGAAGAAAGTAGAGAGAAAACAAACAGCACAACCAAATACCAAGTTTGTTGATGAGGTTCGGCCGAACTCCTGGCCTACGTCCCCGCTCCGGTCTTCTCCCACGAGGTCTCCGGAGATCACTATTTTCTTCTTTAATGGCGAAGGCTCCCTTACAACTTCTCCTTTCT
>LTAE01002523.1:14520-39336 GCA_001647135.1 Pontederia paniculata | reverse complement strand
TCCATTATCGGTCGCCCTCTTTACATCTTTGGTCGATCGTTTATGTTATGCTGCTCCTCATTACATGTTCTCTCCCTCTGATGCTGGTCGACCGCTTTATGTACTTAGGACGCGCACTGCACATGTGTAGTTCTTCTGATATAGATTACGTGTGCACTGGTCGTCCATTCCTTCAGCTCAGGTCGACCACTACTCTGAACTTGAATATATCATGTTACATAAGTCAGTTCAACAAGTTCATTAGTATAGACTGAGTTCACTTACAAATTTGTGATCATTCATAACATTCTCGGGATCCTAGATTCAACATTTTGATATTTGATATTGAATTTGTTTAATTTATTCTTTTTTGGGGGTAATGTTAATTCGAGATTAATTACGTGGGGAATCCGGTTTTGCAAGAGGATTCATTATAAAATGACGATTCACTTAATCAAAGTTAATTGATATAGTTGATTAGCGATATGAAAATATGAGAATTAGTAATTTTTAAATAGATAATTTTAAATAACATTTATTTTTATTGTATTCGTTTAAATATTAAATTAATTATATATATAATTAATGTTAAAAATTGACAAGTCTAAATCGAGGGTTCACTTGTGTTGTGACCCATCGAATCATTTCATTTTTTTTCGATGTTAAATTTATTGATGTTCAGGATTATTAGCATCTGATTAATTAGATATTCGAATAAGTAATGATAAAAAAACTAGTCAAATTAATAATTTTAAAATTCAAATTAAAAAATATTAAATTTCCTCTCTCTCAATTGAAGATATAGATTCACTAATCACATGCAACCAAGGTTGATTATCGAACCACTTCACTTTGCTTCTATTTTTTTTTAGATTACCCCTGGGGGCCCCGGTATCGAGGGCTACTAGCACCTCACTAATCCGGAGTCGAGGAGGATGAGCAGAAATGGTTATTCCTCTGGCCAAATTGGCGACTCCGGAGCTCGAACTCGGGGCTACTAGCTCCCGGTCCCTCAATCCGGGGCACACTCCTGCTACCGAGTGTGCCAATCGAACTTGGTTAGTTCGCTTCACTTTGCTCTATGGTTCTATAACCCAGCGTCGGCGACACGTGAACCGGTAAAAAAGAAAAAAACAACGGCCCATGCCTACTGGCGACGACTTTGGACTGGCCACACGTGTCAGCGGCCCATGCGGCAACTAACATCCAAACTACCCCTAAAACCCCTATTACCAACCCCCTTCCTCTTAGAACTTGTCATATACTGTTCCCTCACCAAACCATCATTTATTATATTTTATTAATTAAATCTATATCCCGTCCGTTCCGTCCCCACTTCTTCCGTCCCGTTATTTTTATAATAGTAACAATTATTATTCTACTGTTAACATCTCCAATTCTATACTTCTCCTTCACCCTTCCATTTGAAATGAAGTTAAAGTTTTATATATAGAGATCTGATATCATGTTTTTTTTCCCACGTTATAATATATTTAAAAAAATCAAATTATTCAAAATTAGCAACCCTTGTATTTTAATTCTAAATCTATTGACTAATTCATTAACAAATAATTTGGTGGTTTAAGTTTTCAAGGTGAAATATAATATCTAATAAAATTTGTAGCATCGAAGATTTAACATTCATTTATTACTTTTTTTTAAATAAACAAAAATGGTAATTTTATAATTCTCAACATTCCTCGTGAAACTATTAAAAAATATTAATTTTTAAACTTTAATATAATATTAAATTAAAAATTTGATGGAGGTGATTTAATCATTCATTTTGAATTTATATTTCAAATTAAAACAATATAACATCATCTAACTAAAACTCAACGTTTAAAATATAATATAATTTTAAATTATTTTAATTTGAATCGTGAATTTAAAATAAAGGATCAATTATATAGGTGTTTCAATAAAACATATGAAGAGTATTTCATCTTCATTAATTTTTTAGATTTATGAGGTTAATAATATTGAAAATTTAAGTCAATATTGTTTAATTTATATTCTTAACACCTAGATATCTACTTATAAAAACTCTAATTATCACTCATTCCAACTCCTATTAATAATAATATAATATTTTAAAGGAAAAAAGGAAGGTACTAGAGAGCACCTTGCTCCCTACATATTGAATCGTAATAAGAGAGAAAAAAATTAATCTTCATTGTAGATTTTTAAACCCTATTTTAAAATATGCTCTTTTGATGTTGGTTTTCAACATCTTACCTAAGGAATTTGGGTATGAGCTCGCTCTTGACAATTAATTTTACTTTGGTATATGAACCTCAAAATAATTGTAAACAAAAAAACAATTGTTTCAAGATTTTTCTTCTCCTACCTTTTTATTATATCGTCGCTCCTCCTCCATCTTTACCTATAAAATGCAGGGCGGCGCCTTTCCCCTGACACTACGACCATCACCACCACTACTACGTACTCCCTCTGCTCCGAGACCTTTCTATCGCATTAATTCCTCCCCTTCTACTTCCGACATCGCATAGCTTTCAAAGTTTTAACGTCCCAAGAACACGACACAGATCGCCATAGAACAAGCACAAAAAGCAACAAATTAAACAAAACCAATGCTGGAGACGGTGAAGTACCTGCTCGGCGCTCCCGGCCCCAGCGGCTTCGGCTCCAAGTCCACCGCCGACGACTCCACCGCCGCGTCGCCGGACCTCCGTCACATCACCGCCATCATCACCGGTATGTATACAAAAAACGAAGAAGAGAGGAAATAATTTAACGAACAATGCTTAAAGCCTCACCGGGCAGGGGCGACGTCGGGGATCGGGGCGGAGACGGCGCGGGTGCTGGCGATGCGCGGCGCGAGGCTGGTGCTGCCGGCGAGGAGCCTGAAAGCGGCGGAGGAGGCGAAGGGTCGGATCGCGTCGGAGTTCCCCGGCGCCGAGGTCGTCGTGCTGCCCCTCGACCTCAGCTCGCTGGCGTCCGTCCGGTCCTTCGTCTCCCGCTTCCTCGCGCTCCGCCTCCCCCTCAACCTTCTCATGTAACGCCTCCCTTTTGACCCTCAACCTTTTCAAATTTAAAAGCGATCGAGATGACGAAATGGAGCTCTGGGTTTCGTTTCCTTTGGCAGAAACAACGCGGGAAAGTTCTCCGACGAGTTCGCCGTGTCGGAGGACGGGATCGAGATGACCTTCGCGACCAACTACTTAGGTGCATCACCGCACTCGTCCTCTTATTATTTCTATCCCTTTTGTTCTTGTTCTCGATCGTACTATTTAAGTTTAATTAATTTCTTATATATATATGTGTATAGGGCATTTCTTGCTCACCAAGTTGGTGCTAAATAAGATGGCGGAGACGGCGAGGCAAACGGGGATCCAAGGCCGCATCATTAACGTCTCCTCCAGCATCCACGGCTGGTTCTCCGGCGACGGCGTCCGTTATCTCGATCTGATGACTCGCAGGAAAATGTTAGCACATCCTGTTCCCGCATCTTATTCCCATTTTTTCTTTATGCTAATAATAATAATAGTAATATTATTATTACGAGGTATATTAATTTACATATACAAATTATATATGCACCGTGCATAAACACATTATGAATATTTGAATTAGTATTACTTTATTTAAAATATAAATAATTTATATCATTGAATTAAAATAATACTAATTCAAAAATTCATAATATGTATATGCACTATACATACACTATTATTATTATTATTATTATTATTATTATTATTATTATTATTATTATTGGTTTGAATTGGACTGCAGACCGTACGACGCTACACAAGCCTACGCACTATCTAAGCTTGCCAACGTCCTCCACACAACGGAGCTGGCGCGACGCCTCAAGGTCTCAATCCACAGCTCCATCTGCTTAATTAATCACAAAAACAAAAATAAATGTTCCACTAATTATTCTCATCTTCTCATGCTTCGATTCCCGGCAGTTCATTATTCCATTCTTCGTTTTGTTCTCATCTTAATATATATTTGGTCTCATAATATTCTCCATCACATCAGCACATTGATAATATAATATTCTCAAAAAAATTTAACAATTATTTTTTTTGTTTTTTTTTCTTCCTCAGGCAATGAACGCTAACGTGACTGCGAACTGCGTCCACCCTGGCATCGTTAGGACTCGACTCACCCGCGAACGCGAAGGTTTCATCACAGGTTTCAATCCATCCATTTGTTCTTTTTTTCCTTCTCAATGATTCCGAGTTTGGAAATATATTGATCATTCCATCGATACAAATAATGCAGATCTCGTGTTCTTTCTCGCATCGAAGCTGCTCAAGACGATTCCACAGGTGATAATTCAAAGTTACTAACATCCGATTAATCTGATCTTCAAACTCTAAGTAGGAGACTTAAAAAACCAAACTTGAGTTTTATCTGATTTTTCTTTGTTTGAATAAATGATCGATGTGCCTTAAATTTAAAGGGAGTTGCATTAAATGTATGGTAACAGGCGGCAGCGACGACGTGCTACGTGGCTACGCACCCGAGGGTGGCAGGGGTCTCGGGGAGGTACTTCGTGGACTGCAACGAGGCGTCGCCGTCGTTGTCATCGGCGGCGAGCCAGAAGGAGGCCGCGCGGCTCTGGCGCGCCTCGGAGGCCATGGCCGACGTCGACAAGTTGAGCTCCGCGCCGCTGGAGCTCATTGCTCTGTCCCTCGACCGGCCGGGCGAGTACGTGATGTGACCAGTCGGGGATCGAAAGGAGGACAAAAGGTGAAGTTGTTTTCGGTGAGGTGATAAGTGGCAGTACACAGTTTAGGTTTGTTCCAGTGGCATAGGATTAGATGGAAGAGTAGGATGCGGAAGAAATAGTACCGGGAAACAGGAGTCCCAGCAGCAGCAGCTGCTGCACAAGCAGCATGGAGGAGGCAAGAAGAAGGAAGAGGCACTGGACTGCTGCTGCTGACACTAGTTTTTGCCAGGCTTTTGTTGTTAGGTACCGAGGTGTCGATCGATCAGTTAAAAGTTGTAAGCTTTTTGATATGAAGGATGTTATGGATGTGAATAGGCGGCCTTACGTGCTGTGGCCTTTTTGATATATAGTTTACAGTCATAGTAGTGGAACAGTGTTGGAAGGTGGTGGTGGTGGTGTAAATTTATTACTTATTAGTGTATCATTGAGCGCATAAAATATGGGATACGTATGAGATGAGATCTGTATATTGACCAGCTTTGTGTAGTTGTTCATGTTACATATGTCAATTATGTTAAAATATACAAGTAGTGGTGGAAGCTTCCTTCGACACACGGGATGCAGGTGCGCGTTTGTTGCAGCAGATGCCAAGCCGAGTCTTTTGAGTTTTTAATGACGACCACTAAAACAAACTCTGAATGAAAAATGCTCCTGATTTTTTTTTGGCTAAAATCCTAAGCTTCTTTAAAACTAGATTTTCTAGGCACATCACAAAGATTCGTCAATATTGGAGATAACAAATTAAGATTGATTATTCAACCTCTATTAAAGAGATCAAACCATCAGTTAGATATTCTTCTTCACTAAATTTTATGTTGCTAACTAATGTTTGTGAGCTAGAATATTTCATAGAAGCTTTGAAGGTACATCATTTTGTTAAGTAAGTGAGAGTTAACAATGTAAGAAAAGATAATCTCATTGATCAAAAATAAAATATGGATCATTACTGAATTGCCTATAGGAAAAAAACATTACATAATAAATAACTGTACAAGATAAAAGAGGAGATGATGGAAGCAAAATGTACAAGACAATACTAGTTGTTAAAGGTTTTGAGAAGAAGAAATATATAAATTATATTAAAATATTTGTTTTAATTGTGAAACTAACAACTATTAAATTAGTGTTGAGTATAATTGCAGCTGAAAACTAACATCTTGAATAATTAGATGTAAAGACAATATTTCTATATGAAGATTTGAAGAAGTATATCTACATGAAATAACTAGAAGGTTTTCAAGTTCTTGAAAAAGAAAATCTACTTTGCAATTGACCAAGAGTTTGTATGCACTAAAGCAAGCTCCTTGATAGTGGTATAGCAAATTTGATAATTTCATGATTAACAATAATTTTACAAGATGTTTTTTTATTATTGTTATTATATCAAATACTTTGATAACTCCTATATCATATTACTCTTGTATGTGGATAACATGCTCATCGTAGGTTCATATATAAATATAATTAAAAGGGTAAAGGAGCAGTTATCAAGTGTGTTTAGAATGAAAGACTTGGGAGTTGCAAAGAAAATATTTGAGATCGAGATTGTTCGTGATACAGAAATATGTACTTTAAAATTGACTCAAGAAGCATATATTGAGAAGGTGCTTGAGAGATTCTCTATGCAGCATATGCGAAGTCTGTGCAAATACCTTTGATTAGTCATTTCAAATTTTCTAAAGATCAATCACCCAAGACAGATGAGGAACACAACTACATGTATAAGGTTCCTTATGCATCAATAATAGATAGTCTTATGTATGCCATGGTAAGTACCAAACTAGACATTGCTTATGCAGTGAGAGTTATCAGTAGATCCAGGGAAGAAGCATTGACAAACAGTCAAATAAATCTTTTGGTACTTAAAAAAAACAAAAGATATGAGATTTTATTTCAATAAAAGTAATTTGGATATGAAGAATTTTATTGATGCAAACTTAGATTGTGATGTGTGACATTGATATTGCTAGAAACACCACCAAATATATCTATAACATAGGTGACACTACTATAAGCTGGATGTCTCAATTGTAAAAAATTGCTGCTCTTTTGACTACTGAATCATAATATATAGCTATGATAGAGACTTGCAAGGACATGATTTGGTTAAATGACTTTCTTGAAAAAACTAGGTAAGGTATAAAAAAAATCAAGTTTGTTCAATAGCAGTCAAAGTGCTATTCACATTACCAACCAACTCTTAGTAGAGTGGTTGGCACCTTGCTACCTCTTGTAGAGGTCAAGGGTTCAAGTCCCATGTGGGACACGGTTTATTTTCCATTTCTTGTACTAGGCCAGTGGCCTCCTTATGTAACCGAAAAAAAAAAAGTGCTATTCACATTGCTAAGAATCCAGTGTTTCATGCTAGAACAAAGTACATGAGGCTAAAATATTACTTCATTAGAGATCTTCGTAAAAAATGAGACATTGGTTCTTGAGAAGATTCATGGGCTAGAAAATTCGGCTGATATGTTGAGGTGGTGGTCACAAAAAAATTGAGATTTTGTATAACCTCTATTTGCCTCTGGTGCTAGTTTGAAAGGAGGATCCGTCCAGAGTTGTGCATGCTACAAGTGATCTTCCTAGTGTTCATGTACTGATCAAGTCTCCAAGTGAAAGATTATTGGAGATAACAGATGGAGACTGATAATTCAATCCGTACTGGTGCGGAACTAACTCCGAAATTGTTGGAGATAGCAAATAAAAATTTTCTAATGATATATATGTAATTTTATTTTTTTGTGGGCAATTGTCATAGCTCCATCATATATATGTTATTTTTGGAGCAATTATGTACTCTGGTGATTTTGAATACAACATAGTGAAAACCCTTTGCGACGATCGTGGACGTAGAAGATTCATCTCCGAATCACGTAAAATATGTGCCTATTTTTTTATATAAATCTTTTGATCTTTCTATTCTTGTTCTTTATTTTTTCCCAACAATTAACATATAAACGTGAATAAAAAAATTAATAAATAATAAATATACATCATAATACTATACGTGGGCTCCTAATTTTTGGAGATTATGCACCAATTATCATAGGGTGTGTTTGGTTGGGTATAAACTAAGGGATAAGGGTTTATCCCTTAGTTTATACCCAAAAACTCAAGTTATACCCAGATTATACAGAGGGTAGTTTTGCCATTAAAAAAAAATTATACCCAACTTGAATATAAATGTGCCAAAAGTTATAGTTGCTAAATAGTAGGTATTGGATTATACTCAAGTTGGGTATAAGTGTTAACAAATAAAGTATTCAATAAAAAATTTAATAAATCTAATATTTAATAAAAACAAATTTAAACAAATTAAATATATAAAATAAATATTTAATAAAAATAATTAACAAGTTAAAAATTTAAATAAATCCAAACTCTTTTATATAAAAATATTTAATAAAAATCATATGAAATGTGTAATATTGAATAAATATAATTAAAACAAAAAAATAGTGCATTTAATTTAAAATTTGAATTCTTTGTATCCAATAGAAATAATAGATTTAATAAACTACATTTATAGATTGTATTGTTGAGAAACTAAAAAATATATTATTTATAATTGTATGCTTATTAATGATAATTAATTCATCATAAAAGAAATGAAAATATTGTTTTAATTTTTCAATATTTTATAAATAAAACTATATAACTTAATATTCAACCAAGCACATATTGGAATAACTCATAAAATCTTTTACTTTTTAACCAAACACAAATGAGAATAAAAATTAAGTATAACTATACCATGAGTATAATTATATCTATTCCTAGTATAACACATGGTAAACCAAACACAACCATAAGGTATAAGAGAACATCTGATCAGAAAAAAAAGAAAAAAAAACTAGGGATATATATGTTTCCTTTTGAAAACAACTCAATTTCATCAATTTATATCTCTAGAAATGAGAGTTGGAGTAAAAGGAAATAGTGAGAAAATGACAATTTTTAAAATAAGAATAACCGATTTATATATTTAAAATGAGTTTTGAGTAAGTGTAAATAGTGAAAGAACTCAAAGAAGGCTATTTTGTTTACATAAAATTGATATAAGAATAATGTTAGACTGAAAATAAATAAATTATTTCTCTTTAGTTTTGGTTCATGCAAGTTCAAGTTGGACTCTTATTTGTTTTTTTTATCGACAGCCCGATACAAGACAATTTGGGCCGAACCAAGTGAATCCGACCCGTCAGCACTTCACCTCCCTGCAGCCGCTCTTCCAAAACCCTGCGAACCAGAACCCTTCCGATCGCCATTTTTATTCTCGGCTGAAGCGAGCGAGCACAGGAGACGCCGGCAGCAATGGCCGCCGCGCTGCTCCCGGAGACCGCCCAGAAGGTGTTCACCCCTGAGACCCTTCGCTCCGCCGCGAAGCAATCGCTGGGCATCCACCGCGTCCCCCTCTCGCTCCGCCGCTCCATCAAGAAGTTCCTGCGAGGTTCCTCCTCCTCCCCCTATAATTCCATTCACAAATCGCCCGGTATGATCTTTGTTGCGTAAACACTTTTAGCTTTCTTTGCGGCGTTACGTCGAACACAGAGAGGGAGAATTCGCACATGAAGCGCAACGTGCTGCTCCTCTCGCAGTCCTTCGAAAAGATCAAGGACACTAATCTCCAGCTTGCCGCTTCCACATCCCGAGACCTCTTGGAGGACCCCTTTCGCCCCGTTGAGCGCAACGTCGCGCGCTGGAAGATCCAATCGGCGTACGGGGATATAGGGCTCAAGTATCAGGAGGACGAGACTGTGGCCTATGTCGCCTCCCGCATGCCCGCTGTATACTCTGCTTGCCATCGGGTCCTTCGAGAGGTTCAAAAGTCTTATTCTTTACGAAATCCGGTGTTTGTGCTGAGTAATTTGCCATCCATTGAGGATTTTTTTTTAGACTTCCTTATTGCCATGCTACTGATGCAGGTCCGCAGGAGGATGCCAGAGTTTTCACCTTCAAAAGTCTTGGATTTTGGTGCTGGACCTGGTTCAGCTCTCTGGTATAACTACCTATGTTCTGTCTTTCGTTTGATGGGTGTAAAATTTGATCCCCTTTGGTTTTGCTTACTTTACTTTTTTGTCTTCAGGGCTATGAGAGATGTCTGGCCTCGTTCTTTGCAGACTGTTAATCTGGTAGAACCGTCAAAGTCCATGCAAAGAGCTGGTCAAAATCTCTTGCAAGGTAAATTTTGTTTCTTCACAAATGATATTATTCTTTTCCTAGAGAATTGACATGTCTGGAAAATCTTTGGAAATATTTTAAACTGAATCTCTAATGTTGTAGCTTCAGGAGCTGAAGGTAAGATGTGCGGTGAACATATTTGCGATATTATAAGTATTTGTTAGAGAAATAACCCAATAATGGAATCTAGTGTTCAGAACTATGACTGATAATCTGAAAAGTGAATAATTCGCTGATAGTTTTGGCATGGTAATTCTATGAGACTGGAATATTGATTTGTTCACAGTTAACCGTCACAAACTCACAATAATGTATTCATACTTAGAATTATTAGCACATAGTTTTGATGATTCCTTCTGTATGTGTTTGTGCCTATATTGTTAATGTTTAACTATTTTGGTAATCTTGTTTTCACAAATCTCTTGGCTTTAGGTAAATGATAATGAACTGTTTTCCTGTTTGAGACCAAAAGGAGAGTGCGAAGCTGCACAATCGTCTTCCTCTTCTCTTGCCTCAATTTGAATGCCTGACTATGTGTAGTTGGTGAATGATATGGTAGATAATACCAGCCTCATACTATTTGTTTATTTTGCTTCTTATAATGAATTTAATACCATCATAATGTAGCAAATGGCCCCTTAAAAAAAACTGTGACAAGTGATAGTTGTTTTATGAAATTATTATGCTCAAGTTATTTCAGCTGTGACTTTGAGTGGATATGAATGTTTGCAATTGCAAAAAAATGTGGGATGGTTTAATTTTTTTTATTGGTCTATCAAATCCATCCCGCACTTATCTTCTGGAAACAGAAGGCAACCTTCTGATTTGTCAAACTGAATTGTCTTCTTTGGATACAATTGTCTTAGGTGGTTCATATCTTCATGCCAAACTACATACTTTGTATTAGTTTTATCCTGCAATTTCTGGCCTAAGGTCACTTATCTAACTTTCTGTTGTAATAGATTTTGAAGGTTTGCCACTAATACATAGTTATGATAGCATTCAAGCATTGAATCGTAATCTGGAAAAGGATGATAGAGAGCATGACCTAGTAATATCTGTAAGATTTCTGAACTACATTGGATGTCTTACTTTAGCTACTGATTTACAAGTGCAATCATGCCCAATAAAATGATATGAATTGGAAAATATTGATATCTATTCATTTTTTGTCTTTTATATGCAAGGTTAAATAAGCTTTATGATTTCCCCTGCAAAATAAGGTTCATGATTTGTTTCTTTTATATCTTGTAATTAATGCTTTTTAAAAGAGGATTTGTCAGTGTGTTACATTCTTCAATTTGATTCAGTTGCTTTTCATACAAACCTTATGAATATTTGTTTAGTTAAAAAGGTTGCTGCTGGAAATCACTTACGGTTGCTTTTCATATGAGCCAAGTTTTAAGGTGTTTGGTGACATTTTTGTTTTGCATCTTTAAATTTATCTGTTGGTACCTGGCAGTCACTTGGAGTCTTTCTTTCATGAAAAAAAAAAGTTGTTCCTTTTTTTGTAGTTTATCTTTGTCATTTTTTTATATTGGCACACACATGCTTTATGTGGTTGTCAAAATATTTCATTCGTCTTTAATAAAAAAACTCAGTAATGTTTTTTCATGTAACCTGATTTGGAACTTTTGCTTCTTATTGTGGCTTTATGCAGTCTTATGCTCTTGGGGAGATACCATCATTGAGTGATCGGATAACAGTGGTCCGCCAACTTTGGGATCTTACACGTGATGTGTTGGTATGTTCTATGATTGTAATTGTCTAATTTGGTCTATTCGTTATCATTTTCTTTTCTAGAGTGGTTTCTGAATTAAGTATATTTGCATTATGTTCGTTTCTGACACTTTCACTAGCAACTAACAAGTTCTTTTCCTGTCAGTTTATATGTGGTAGCCTCGGTACTTTGTCAGGCATCTAGTATATTCAAATGAATTCTCATGTTTTGTAGCATCCTTCTTTTGGAGCATGTGTTTTCCTTTTTGTTGCCGGTAGCCCACAGATTTTGTAATAGGATTTTATGTATTGTTGTCATTGCCCTTTCTCTATATTTGATGAGAAAAACTTAGTTTTACTTTTGAATTTTGAATGGTGTTATGACATTTAATTTAGGTTCTGCTGGAGCCTGGCACACCGCATGGGTCGAAAATAATACAACAAATGCGTTCGTATATCTTGTGGATGGAAAAGAGGGTACCATTAGTTCCTTTTACTTTCTCACTTTCGTAGATTTATTCATTTTTCAAATTTTATCCTGATTTTTGGGTTCAAATTTATCCTGTTATAATTTCTTTTCTTTTAATCACAGAAGTCACGCAAAAATGGCAAATCACCAACTAATACTCTTACCAATGAGAAAAATATTTCAATTAATACCTCAAGAAAAGGTGGTGCTTTTGTGGTTGCCCCTGTAAGTTCTTTCTGTGGCATTTACGTGATAGTTTTTATTTATTGAGAGATTAATTGGTCCTCTATACTTCACTAATTATTAATTTTCAGTGCCCACATGATGGACGTTGTCCACTGGCAGATACCGGTAAGTATTGCCACTTTGTCCAGAGACTCGAGAGAACATCATCACAACGTTCATATAAGGTTTGTAATAATAGTTATCAATTTTTTCCCTTCCTGTTAGATATAACATATATATTACTGTAATAGATGCTTAAAAGTTCTTTTCAAAAAAAAAAGATGCTTAAAAGTCAAGTATTAGCTTATTAACAGCTGATTGTAATGCTTGACTGTTATTTTGTTTCTTGAGCGTTCTCCCCCTCTTATCATCATTGAAATATACTTTCTCCATTAATACTTCATTTTCTTCTGTTGCAGCGATCAAAGGGTGTGCCATTACGTGGTTATGAGGATGAAAAATTCTGTTATGTAGCTCTGAGGCGTGGACATCGGCCAAGGTATGCTTGCAACGGTAACTTGCTTTTTGACCTTTTCTGGATCAAATATGGTATCTGAAGCTCATAAAATTACAGCAAATGACACTTAGTCCTATGACTTTCTTCTGTGCTTTCAGACCATGTTGTTCTAGATAGTAAAGCTACCATCATTTATGGTATTGTTATCTGTTCTCTGAAAGCATGGGTTCATTTTATGTTGATTCTTAGAATATTGATTTATGGAAAAAACATGCATAATAATTTTTTAGAATCACCAAGCCGCATGATTTCCCTCTCATGCATAGTCTAATTATCACAATTTGTTATATTACAATTAAATAAAAGAAAAAATAGTACTATTTTAGTGCGGAAAATAATGTTTATACACAAAATAACTACTTTTGCTATTGAAGAGATATGTTTAGAAACTTTGGAAACTAAATCTGTTTCTTTTAAAATCTTGAGCAGCGAAGCTTGGCCACTAGATGGTATGAAGTTTGAGACTCTTAAAGAGCAAAAGGCTAGGAGGAACCCTGAGGATCTTATCATTGATTACGGTAGCTAACTCTTTGTTCCTTCTATAAATTTAAAATGATATTGTTTCATGTTCTAATTTTCCATCATATTTTTTTTTGAAAAGATTCTTTCTTATATTAATTGCATGATGAACTAAAGAAAATATAGTAATATAACACTTTGGGTATGAAATGTAAAGTAATAATTGGGTTGAAGCTCGCAAAAGTCACAAGCTGAGGAACATCATTTGTTATCTGATTTTTTATTTTATTTTTGCATTTCCCTTTCATTTTCTGACATTACTTTCTATCATTCTCTACACTGAAGTCTTTTGGAATTAATTTGGCCAAATTTTATCTTATTGTAGACCCCTAAATCTTTGAGTAGCAACCTATTGTAGTAATAGCACTTTTTTTTCTAAACAAACTTTATTGGAGTAACCAACAGAAGTTTGGATTGGGGGTAGTAAGCAGCACCTCCTCCTCCCTTAAGCAGGACTCTATACGAATACTCTTGTACGTAGAACTTTATCTGCCATAGGCAAATGTGCAATCCCGGATGACACTAATTAGTTGTGACCCCCCCGATATTGTGATGGCAATAAAAAAAACTCCATTGGAGAAACTCTGGATCATGTTCCCCATGGAAAAACAAATGGAAGGAAAAAAAAAAACTCGAGCGACGTTTATTTTAGTCTTCATACAAAGTTTTTGCATGATTTGGGCGTTACCTTCTTGTTTTCTTCTACTACATGAAAGCTCCAATTCAATGTACTCTTGGCCGGATGTTTTATTTTGAAATTCCCTGTTCTTTGTTTCAGATGATCAATTTGAAACTGAGGTCGATGATGAAGAGGACATCTCCGAAGATGCTATTGTTCCCTATGCTTCTGATGCGGCAGAATCCAGCAAGTTCCATGAAAATGGAGGCGAGGAGGAAGGTGATGGTGAACAAGCTTGTGCAGGTTTTGGGAGCGGTTGGGGCCGGATCATCTATATGCCGCTGCGGAGGGGCAGGCAGGTGCAAATGGACGTCTGCAGATCCACTAAGCGAGATGGATCTGAGGGTGCTTTTGAACGTTTGGTAGTTACACAGTCCAAGAATCCCACTTTACACCTACAGGCTCGCAGATCTATTTGGGGCGATCTTTGGCCATTCTAGGAATGTCTTAAATTTTGTGAGTGTACAATTCTTCTTTTACTTGAAAAAACACTTGAATGTAATAAACTATTTTTTTATTATTATCCATGGAAAGAGAGCAAAGCTTTTTTGGATCATATGCACAAATTCTTTACTTGTGCATATGTTGTCATTATGATCTTTATACTTTTCATTTATCATTTTCTGCAATCCTTTGTAATTGAATTGTAATCATATTTCCTGTATTTATGAGTTTTCCATTGAAATTGAACTGTAATGCAAAATATGGATCGAAGTTATCTACAACATTTGTAAGTTAGGTTAGAAGATATAATTTTTCAAGTGACAAAGTTTAAATATTTAAGATCAATTATAAGACAAGATGGGGAGATTGAAAATGATGTTAATAATAGAATTCAAGTTGGTTGGTGTAAGTGGAGGAAGACTATTAAAGTCCTTTGTGATAGGAAAGTACCCCATAAAGTTAAAGAAAAATTCTACCGCACTGCTATAAGACCAGCAGTGTTATATGGTAGTGAATGTTGGACTATGAAGAGACAATATGAACATAAAAAAATGTTGAGATGAATGTATGGTCATACTATAAAGATAAGATTAGGAATGATCATATATGTGAACGAATCAGAGTGGTCCCTATTAGTGAGAAGATGGTAGAGAATCGTTTGAGGTGATTTGGTTATGTCCAGAGAAGGTCATTAGATGCGCTAATAAGGAGAGTAGAGCAAACAATTTGGAGTCCGATTAAAAGAGGGAGAGGGCGAGAGAGACCAAAGCGAACACTTGGCGAGCTAATAGAACGAGATCTATTAGCGAATAATATACCTAAAAAATTGATTACTGATAGAGCACAATAACGTCGTATGATTTATATAGCCGACCTCATCTAGTGGGATAAAGTTTTGTTGTTGTTGTTGTTGTTGTTGTATTTTTCACATGATTTTATTCACTCGGGGCTTCTCATCTGTTGAAACCAAATAAACCATGATTAATTGTATCCTGACCTTTTTTACTTTATTAATTAGTAGGTATATCTCGACTGTCTGTAACAATATAAAAATGAATAAGAAGGACAAAAGTATTGACCACGAGGCTGGTGAATTGATGCTTATCACATGCCAGCTGACGGCCCACGCTCTGTAGTCCCCTTCCCTTGCATGGAGGTTGCAACGAACTATCAAAGACAAGTAAAAATCCATGTCGTCAAGCTCTATAAAATGGCCATGACTACACTACTCATTCTTGCAGGTCGCAGGGGATCAGATCCTTCACATGTCCAACGCCTCTTGCTCAAATGAGTATTCCATCTTTGAACTGGGTTAAGATTCACCTGCAGAGAGAGAAAAAAAAGAAGATAAGTGCCAGTTTAATTTTGGGATGTGATACTCATTCGGGCAAGATGTGTTGCATGAGAGGGAAGAGGATTTACGTGGATTGCATGCAAGCAAAAAAATTGAAGTTCCGACCGCTCATGTTAACGCCCAGGGGAAAAAAAGAGGTACGGTAATTTCGAAGGATTTAATCATTAAGTCGTAATATTTTTATTGATAAATTATTTTACAAATAAATATTTAGTATCAATTTTTATCAGATAAAAATATAATGTAATAAATAAAAAAATATCATAAAATAATTGTCTACTTTGCTTTTTTATTTTTTTTATTTTTTTTTCTCTTTACAACATATTTTGAAATATAACTTAACAACTTAGAATTTTTTATGTCGAAAATAAAAACTGTTGTAAGTCACTTTTTAAAAAAAATGCCTTATTAAAACGTCAAAAAATTTTACAAAATTTTCAAACAGGCAACGTATGTACATATGTCGTAGAAAGATTTTTGTCTTCTCCAATCTTTTTATTATAATAAAAATGAAAGAGTTTGAGTAGTAATTTTATTAAGATTCTCATCCTACAATATGAGTTTGAATAGTTTTTTCAGATCTGTTCATAATTCATGCAGGACTCGAGATACTCATTTGATGCAGAGATTGTAATAGTGTTTAAGGCCTTCAGGATTTGGATTATTTGTTAACATTTCTTTCTATTTTCTTCCGTCAAAGAAAAACTCCGCCAGGGGCATAATCCAATTAGAAATACTTTTATACTTCTGCGTGCCTTATATTCCTAAATGGAGTTGGTGCATTTTTTCTTATAAAATTGGACTTGTATTAGGGGTGGACACAAGCCGAGCCAAGCTAAGCCAACACTTAAATAGGTCAAGCCTATTTAAGAAGTCTAATAAATGAGTTAGGCCAAAGACCTATAATAAACTTACAAATTAAGTTTGACTGACTTATTTATTAAATTTAAGTAGTCTGATCTAGCTTAATAGCTTATTAAGCCATATTTATTAATTAATAAATATATATTAAATAATATTTTAAATTATATTATAATATTAAAAAAATATTGTGCATTTTAGCATTGTACATATCTAACACACTATAATTAATAATAATTCGAATAAAAGTGACTTATTGTATCTCTTTCGATATTATATTTTTTGAATCAAAATTATTAATAATTTTGGCTCGCATGTTAAACACTTTTAAGCTTTATAATATATATATATTAATTATATAAGTTGGCCTTATAAGCTAACAAGCTAGGTCTAATATAAACGGGCTAAGTCTGTTTAAATAAAAATGCCAAATTTTAATTTCGAGTCTGACTTATTTATCTAGAAAGGCGAATCGAGCAAGACTCAAAATATGCCAAGTCACGAGTCGCTCACGAACGGCCTGACTTATTGCCAGTCATAAATATTACTATTATTAAATTATAGTTGAGGGAGGGAGTGACTGACAATACATATTAAATCCATTACAAATCGAGTACAACAATTTTTCTTTCTTTATAATTTCTGTTATTTTATTGTCATGTGTTATGTGACAGAAAATTGTTAAATACTGGAAGATTACGATGGATGAACACCCGAAGGCTTATGTTTCACCTGAAAGGAATTATTATATATTGCTTACTTGATCAATTTTTGGATATGCTGATGAATGATGGTTGTACGAGCCTGTCCAGGTGATCATATTGGAGTATTTTGGTCAATCGGAATCAAGGAAGAAAAAAAGGAAAAAAAGATATGTACAATGTTATATGCAGTAAGCATTTGTTTTCATGACGAAAGTCTTAAACACTAAATATAAATTCATATTGAACACAAACATCTTATATATTTGCTATCATTTTTTCATATTCATCAATCTCAGAAAATATATGTCCTATGATACCAGTATCTGCTTAAAACAAGAGGTAAAAATGATATCTCAAAAGAGGATTAGGAGAAGAACCAACAACAACAACAACAATAACAACGCATTATCTCATTAAGTGGGGTCGGCTACATGGATCATACGACGTCATTACGTTTTATCAGTAATCAAATTTTTAGATATATTATTCGCTAATAAATTTCATTCTATTAGCTCGCCAGGTGTTCGCTTTGATTTCCCTCTCCCTCTTTTAATCGGACTCCAGATTGTTTGCTCTATCCTCTTTACTGACGCATCTAATGGCCTTCTCTGGACATAACCAAACAACCTCAAACGATCATTAGGAGAAGAACCATGACATAAAAAACAAGTAAGAGAAGCCAAATCAATTTTAAAGACGGAATCGATTAAAGCCCCCCAAAATGGAAAGTGACAGAAGCAATATGCTTGCGTCTACATATTAGTGCCTGACCTGCTCAATTAACAACTTGGAGCTCATCTAACACACGTAACATGATAGTGTATATCCTATCAACTAACCTGTCCATGCACAGACTAGTAATGGATTAGCATGAGATAGACCAAAACATAAACAACTATGGAAGCTGAAATCTAGAAGCAAACGCCTCGCACATCCACAAAAACCAGGGTTACACACTGTTGGTGTCACAAACACCTAATTCCTTCGGCAGTCGAAAATTGAACAATTCAAAATGAATAAATCAAAGAATGTGTATAATCAGGTAAAATTTTCCTATCAATAGGTACAGTATGCAACGGGGGGGATCCTTTGCATCCATTCGTTTGTGTCATATATCTCCGAAACCGGAGCTGAAAGAAAGAAAACAAGCATCAAAACCTCAACTACACTGCACAAGTATAAAGCTTCAGGGGCTTGTTACAATACTTGAAGCTGCCAAGATCTTTTAGGACCATTAATATACGTACAATTTTGACCCATGCAGAATCTGGCAGGATGATAATCTCGCGGCACTTCAGGAGAGAATAACCCTCAACATTTTCTTGTAGCATAGAAATTCATTAGATATCAGTAGAAGCACGAATAATCATAGGCGTAGAGGCAATCCGAAATTCTGATAACATCTGATCCATCCATCCCATCCTGCAGTGACTATTACTTGACTCCATGCATGAGATGCATTCTGACAAGAACTCTTTAAGAACTTGTAGTGCGATTTTCGCAAGATAGACTTGGCAGATTTTGAAGGAAGTTTCTCCTCAGGCCAAGTTGCTGAGCCTTTTGGCAGAAAATGTAAGCATTTATGATTGGAAGTGGACACATTCTCCGTGTTATTTCGAGTTGGAACTTCAATATGACAATCAGTAACTCCAGCTTTGTCCCTGTTGACATCTCGTTGCAGATTAAGCTTGTTGGAGGACACGGAAATATTATCTCTTGACTGGAAGCCATGCCAAGGTATTGCAACCAAAGCATTGCTGGAATAGAACCTTTCACAAGAGCTTGTGCTCTTTACGTGCCGTGAAGTTGGCATGCTGCCATAATCATGGTTCCATACACTAACACTGGAATCCTTGCTAGCAGAAACAATATGTCGCCCATCTGCAGTGAACGATGCAGACACGTGACTTCCAGAACTCCGTGGACCTGAAGGCAGATGGAATGCGGAGATATGAGGATTACGAACCCACAGCTGCTCCTGAATTAATTGAATGAGAGAAAAAAAGATGAAATATTCTACCTTTGAGTTTACCAACCACATTAGCCCCCTCAACTATTAGAATTCTTGAGTCAGCAGAACTAACCATTAGTTTTCCTTGATCGCTTGGACAAAACTGGAAATGAGATAACAAAACTATATCAGAAACAAAAGTACAATGGTATTAGCAAATATTTCAGTACATAAGCTTTGCCCCGCTTTTCTACAAAATATGACGAAAAATATATTAATCATGTCGCTTTATGTCCAATTAGAAAAATTACCTCCAACCTAGTTATCCTCTTTGATAGAGACTTCTTTTTGCCCTGCAGGATGATCTGAGCATCTACCCGCAGTTGATTATCTGAGGCCATAAAATTAGCAGAAAGGATTAAGAACAGAACTATAAACAACCCAACTTTTTGTAGGAAAGCTTCAAACAATGCATGATTTCTCAATATTAAATGAAAGTTATTACTAAGCATAATAATATTATGAAATAATTTGTTTAAACAACAAAAAGTTATTCTACTGTGCACCCACAATTCCCTTGAAATAGAAGCAATGTCAAAGTGCGATGTAATGCAGCATGGATGGAAGAGAACAAAATATATTCCTAAATCAATCTGATATTAACTACTGGGTAGTAACCATAAATTGTACTTCTGTTAGTGATATCATTTCTAAATTTAGACGTCTTCCCAGCCATTCTGTGCATGCCAGTGTAAAATGCAACAATGTAAAAACTCAGACTGTACAATCAAGCTATAAAAGGTTACCTGATGCATCATAAAAGCGGCAGTCTCCTGTTAAGGTGCCAACTACAGCTTTCTTTAAGAAGGAAAAAAAGGAGTTTTAATGCTAGCACATAAGCACCAATTGTTCAAATACTATAACGAAGAAGAATTATCAACAGACCTTCCCATCAGGGTGGTAACAGATTGCGCTCACTATTTCTCTAGTGTCAATCCAATGTACCACATGACATTCTGGAACTGTCCAAATGCGAACTTTCCCATCTACAGAGCCACTTATGAAGTAACTCTCTTCGGTAGGATTAAATTGCACACATGTAACTACACATTCAGAATGCAAAAGAACTTGTAAAATCAACAAATCAACTGCCGATGATTAAGCTTAATGGAATAAATAAACAGTAATGTAATGAATATATGGGGAAGATTTTACCGTAATTACTGTGATGGAAAACCTTCAGGCAACCTTCTGATCCAACTTGCCATAAGCGTACAGTTTTATCCATGGAAGAAGACAATAAGAACTGCAAGAAGCATGTTCGTGAATAAGTCAATTCTGCATCATTCATGGTAAAAATTAAGCATAGAGATCATCCTATAAGAATTTAACCCTCAATAAAGATACAACTTAGTTGTTAAATGCTTACCTTACTTTTTGACCATGAGAGATCCAACACATCTCTACAATGCCCACGGAATTCATGAAGCGGTTCTGCCCCTAAGCGAAAAGTTTCTGGGGGAATAATCACACAAGCCGATTCTGAATTTTTCCTCAAACCTTTGGATGTTACCTTCTTCTCATCATCAGTATACAAAGGAGTCAATTGTGAGCTGTGATCTACCATGAAATATATGCATGAAGGATCATCTTCAGGAACAACAAATTCATGCTCCCTTTCACATTCCATTACATGCCAAACACGCACAACCCCATCTTCACCGCCAGTAGCCAAATACTCGCCATCAGGGCTAAACTTCATGGTCAAAATTGCACCATTATGGGCTTTGATGTCTTGCCCCTTGTAAATTGCTGATAACTCCTTTGACTGCTTCCTGTAAGGATGAACTTTTATCCTTCCTGAAGTAGAACTTTCGCTCTTGGTAGAGTGGCATAGATTGGATTCCCTCTCCTCCCCTTGTCTATCTACGACACAAGCAGCAACACCCAATCTTTTCAACCATCCGATCTTTGAATTACGTACTGACTTTGCAGAACTACTGCTTATAGATGACTTGTTGGAGTTCATCGATGTGTTATCCTCTCGCCGCATAAGCTGCTGAATCAGAGATGATGAACCGAATATTCTCTCAAATTCGTTAAGCCCTACTGTCTGATTGGAACCAACTTCACGGAGGCTCTTCAAGCTGCCATTTTCATCCAACTCGTTCACTACAAAGACTGTACCATCATTCAGATTCTTGATTCTGCATGTCAAATACTCTTCACAGACACCATTATCGGAGGACGTCCTTGTCTCCTCACTGGACCAGCTGGACATGGAACAGATGTTCTCGGAGCTAGAACTCCTAAGCACAGTCCCAGAATCCAACATGGCTTTCTCTGTATCTAATTGGACCTCGGCCTCCAGCTTTGATTCTCCAGAGGTAATATCTGAACCAGGAGAGCAGCATTTCGTCCGATCCAGACCCATAAATCTCAAGAACTTATCACGTCGTTCCCTCACGCTGTCCAGGTCCTTGCCCCAGACATGGGAACGGGCGGTGCTCGAAGCCCAATTCAACAACAGTTCCCCAAGCGACGATGCACTGTTCCTCGACGGACTGCTGAGACACGAGCTGGAGGCAGTGGACGAAAGGTCATCTCTTGAATCGAAGAACAGTTCCTCCTCCTCGTCTTCTACTTCTCTGATGCAGAAGCTTTGATCCATCACTCGTCACTGCGCAATCATGAGACAAAGAGACACGCCGTCAGTAAAACATTGGCCTAATTAGTACACAACAGAGCGAGCAAACAATGAGAAGTCCTCAACTGGAAAAGCCAAACAGTGGGGGATAAAAGGACATAGAAAAATCTCGACAAAATCTCACGCCGTGATTGCCTCTAGATTACACTACAATCCCCAAATCACTGGGTAAAATGTATCTAGACGCATTTGTCGCATTGGAATTGCCAGTAAACAGGAAACCCTTTTTTCTTAACAATAGAGTAACAATAGACCCCAATCCGCGACGCCAATTGCGCGGAATACACATATCAAAGATCTAATTTTGACACAGAACGGCAATAGAAAACATCAAAAGAAGAAGCCACTTTATGGACACAGACCAAAGAAAAGAAAAGAAATTTCTTTAAAAGAAGAATAACCACAATTCCAGTAGAGGATTCAGAAGAACAAGGGGCAATTTTACCTGGCGGCACATGGATTCTTCCCTCCAAGCAACCTTATCTCCTCGCGGATATATCTCCAGCTTGCGACCTGCCACCTTCGGTCTCCGGATTGGAACAAATTGGGGATATAAAAATCCGATTTTTATCAATAAAGAACTGATTTTTAGCAATAAAAAACCGATCTTTAGGTATCAGAAACCGATCAAAGAGCAAGGAAACAGCAACTCCGACGCCGATCCCCGTGGTCGGAGGTCCTGAGCGAGGAGATTAGAGGGAGCCTTGCGCTGCTCTCATTTATCTCACAGGCCCTCTTCCTCTCTCTTTCTCCCACTAGACTTGTTCAACTACGCTCTGCGTGTGCGTACCAATCTTCTTTCTCACGCTGCTCTTGCTTTTCTTATTATTATCGTGGCTAAAAAAAATTTTGTTGGTGATTTCCCATTTGTTTTGGAATTAATCTTCCTTGTTTTTATTTCATCTTCCGATGGAAAGACCAAAATTGTCCACTGTTTGATTTGTTCTTTTGTGGCTCTTTGCGCAGTTACTTCTTCTTCCTCCCCTTGTCCACTCACTTAATTGTAATGGTTGAGAAATATTTTATCTAAAATTAAAACCTTTTTTTAAATGAGAGAGAACTATTTATTAGAGGTAATATTTAGGGTTAGATTTGGATCAAGTTTTAAAGAATTTGAATCAATTTGGTTGGCACAAATGATTAGCGGGTATTTAATCCGGGTTGAAAGATCGGAAGCTAGTAGCCCAGAGTTCGAGCCTCGAAGTCTTCAATTTGATCAGGATTTACCTTCGTCATATCCGTCCGAACATTAAATTATTTAAATGCTAATAATCCTGAACACTAGTAGAGTTCTATCCATAAACCATTTTTTTCTTAAAGAACTTGATATAATTCGAATCAAAATTAAATTATTATATCAAATTTTCAATTTATTCATTCTAATATTTTAGGACAGTAAAAGTAATAATATTCATATTATCGATTCAATTATTATTATTTTTGATAAGTATATATTCAATTATAGTAATATTTAGTTATCATATTTGATAATATAATTATATATCTATAAACTTTGGTACATATAATTTAATTATATATTATAAATATGATAATAATTTTTATATTTAAATACTTTAAAAAAAATTAAGACAAACAAAATATTTTGATGTCCAGATGCTCATCGGATCCAAGAATAAAAGATAGGGGGACGAAATATATAAAAATAAAATATTAAAAATTGAGAGGGATCAAAATAATAAAAAAATATCAATAAGGTTTGAATATAAGAGCTCTAGATATAAATCAAAATCATCTATTCATTTAAGCTACTACATAGTTGTTACTTTTTTTAGTATTTTTTTATTTATTAATTTCAACTACTAATATATACATATATATCTACTTAATACATCGAAAAATTATGGGAGGAGGGAGGAGGCGTCGTCCCACACCATCTATAATTATCAATCAACCATTTATTATACACAAACGATATACCTAATAATTCAAATTACCGTATTTAATTATACAAAATATTAAATAATGTACCTGTTTTTATAAAATTTTTTTTTTTATAAATATCAAGTTTAAATTATCAAAATTATAAATAATCGCCGAATCCAATTCCAACTACTTTTGACCACTTCAATTCAGCAAATTATGACATAAAATAGATACATAGACCACAGAAACAACCACTGTCATGGGTCATCCATAGCATCATCAATCAAGTTGATGCAAGTTTGAATTCGAAGACTTTCTTGGCTAATCCTGAGATCCTAGTTAAACTTGATTGATCCATGGAGTTGACAAATTAGGGTTGAAAACAATTTGTTCAACAACTAAATTAAAATAGTTAATAAAGGACTATTGTGTCTACTATAATCCACAAAATAGGAGATAAAATGCATGATGCACGATTTTTTTTAGTCTCAATAATAAATATTTATGCAGTTCACGAGGTGTAGTCATACCTTGTAAATATTAAAAATATTTAACTAATGGGTTTAATGGGGTGTAAATCACAACTTGACTTATACATATAAGTCACGTGATCCGACGATTCATATTAAAAGGATAAAGATTTATTTCTCTGATGATGATTAGAAAAAATAATAAAGATTTATTTCCTTAAATAGTAAAAAGACTATTAACCACCTATATAAATAAGATTTAATATGGATCGTCGGATCACGTAATTTACATTTATAAGTCAAGTTG
Source organism: Pontederia paniculata (assembly GCA_001647135.1). NCBI lineage: Eukaryota > Viridiplantae > Streptophyta > Magnoliopsida > Commelinales > Pontederiaceae > Pontederia > Pontederia paniculata. The sequence continues at coordinate 14,658 of LTAE01002523.1, read as the reverse complement.
TGATTTATACCCCCATTAAACCCTTAACTAATAATATATGTGAGTCAAATGCTCAGGAGATACGCATGCATGCATTGCAAATAAAATGTGCTGCATCATTTTAAAGAACTTGGATATGAAATAATATATATATATATA
>LTAE01002523.1:0-14327 GCA_001647135.1 Pontederia paniculata | reverse complement strand
ACATATATATATATATATATATATATATATATATATATATATCTTAACCAATAAAAATATTAGATGGAACATGAAGCATTCCCGCTCTATTCAAAATATTATTCGTTTTGAATACATAATCCACATAAACTTAAAATTTAAAGAAAATGATTCATTATCAACTTGTATTTTGTTAAAATGAGACTAATATTGAGTTTAAATAAATTATAAATCCACCCAAACTTCAAAATAATAATTTAGTCGAGCAAAGTTAAAAGTATCGTCGGTCAATTCTGGAAGCATCCGCCAGAGATTTTAGTTCCGGACTAAATTCTTAACTAGAAAATTGAAATCACCTCTCTCTAATTTATTTTTTTATCTTATCATAATATTCTAATAATTGATTACGTATAAAACAATTAAAAACTCATTATAATGCAAATATTGATTTCAAAATTAGTTTTAGCAAACTAGTAATTCCAATTTAAAATTATTGTCATGAAATATTTAAATATTCTATACTAAATTATGAATATGAGCGTTGTGCTCATTAATTAACGTTCTTTATTTCACTGATCATTTGCGGACTCAATAATTTATAGGATCACTATGGAAAGTTCGTCCAATTTAATTTCATACTCGTCCATATATATCAAATAATGTTTAGGCCAAAATAATTTTGAAAAAAAAATGTTTAACTTTTATTACGTGTAATAATAATTTAATATGTATATCGGTTTTGTTGTTAATTTGAGGAGATATTTATTTAATATGTCGGCACGATTTTCATTCAGCAATAAACTAATTAAAGCAAGACAAGAGCACAATGAAAAATCATGAGAGCCAATGGGAAGATTTCTCACCAAAATTTACATTGTGGTGTTAAAAGATTTGTAAGTTTTCATATTACTAGTGCTAATCTGTTTTACGTGTAAAAAATTTCATATAATTACTAGTGCTAATCTAATCAGTTTTACGTGTAAAGAGATTTATATCGTTTGACAAAAAAAATTGTCATGTAGTAGATTTTTACTAACTAGTACTAGTATATTTTATCTTATAGCCGCATCACTGAAAATAATATCAATAAGGTCATGTCAGCTCAAAAATAATAAAAAAACCTAAAATAACATAAAATAAAATGCATAAATGTAATATAATAAATAAAGAAGTGAATATATAAATATACAATGTAATAAAATATCATGCTTTACGATATCTAGCGACACAACATTTACTGGTCAAACATGGAGACAAGTCCCCAGTGGTACATGCATGGATTCTTTCTTATTAGTTTTTGTTAAATTATGGAATTGGATCAGTTGTAGATGATACTTTTTCAAGATCAGATGTCTTATACTAATATCACTTTTATGTTTTTGGATGTACGTGTAATTTTTTTATTTTGAAAAAAAATGGAGATGCTCCTTATTTATTTAAGTAGGAAGCATCATGTTACCCACATTTTTAACCGTATGATGCTTAATTTATGGTAACTTGATTTAGGAGAGAGAAAAAAAATAAGAAAATAGATCTAACATCTACCGTGAATTTAATATCTTACGATTGAAAATGTAAGTAATATAGTGCTTCCTACTCAGCTAGTGAGCACTTATATTTAATATTTTTATTTTTGGATCAAAAGATCTATCTGTGTGTATTTTGTAACATTGAAAAGTGAAAGACGCATTCAACTAATCATGGTTCTGATCAATATCAATTATTGAGTTATTGTCTCAGTAGTGCACATGCTGGTAATCATAACAAGAACAAGATGCTTAAAAAAATTTTTCCTCTATAATGATCAATAGCCAAATTAAACATAGAAATTAAGGACATCTTTGCCTCCCACATGTATTGGTTCCCTTTAAAACCTTATTCGCGAGACAAACTAATTAACAAGCTTTAATACCGTCCAAATCTAAGCACAGTATTTATAGTTACTTAATTCGGAGAATCTAATTATGTAGTCGATATTGTCCAAACTTATAAACCAAAATTATTGTTCCTTTCGGAGTTTCAAATATGCACCTTTTGTTTTGTTCAATTCTCTAAGAGGTTTGAAGATGAAACCACGAAATCATAACTTTCGAAAGATATTTAATTTTTACGCTATTATAAACTAAATACGTAAGATATTAATATGCTTATAGTCACCTGCGTTTTTTTGGGTTACGATATGCCTTTTGTAGAGTTATTTCCATCTCTCACAGCTCTCCTAACTGTCTTTAATTTTCATTCATATTTAATAGATAGATTAAGTATTTCATATTTAATTCATGTCAACTAATACAAATACCTTCATCCAAAGATGAGTCAAGGACCAGTTGTCCATCCTTATAGTAGTCCTCCAGATTTTCTGAATAATAATAATAATAATAATAATAATAATGATAATAATAATAATAATAATAATAATAATAATAATAATAATAATAATAAGAAGAAGAAGAAGAAGAAGAAGAAGAAGAAGAAGAAGAAGAAGAAGAAGAAGAAGAAGAAGAAGAAGAAGAAGAAGAAGAAGAAGAAGAAGAAGAAGAAGAAGAAGAAGAAGAAGAAGAAGAAGAAGAAGAAGAAGAAGAAGAAGAAAGGAACAACAGCTTAAGTTTCATTTAGGTTAGGATAGTACATGGGCCTCCGATCTGCTATGGATCCATGAAATTGGTCATGCTCATGATTTTCCTATAAAAAATCCTTATAACTATTGTAACACCCATCGATTTCATTTAAGTTTTCTTTCAACGCGTCTTGAATGATAAGAGAGGATGCTACATATAAGCACGTGATCACCTCCGTGTTTTGTCCATGCGGAACTAACTTTCATTCACATCATCATCTTGGGGCCTTACAATCTTTCCCCCTTCGGGGCTCAACGTCCTCGTTGAGTTGACCCACATGGTTCAAGTGAGTACGCGAGGTTGGCTCTGATACCTTCTGTAACACCCTTGATTCATTCAAGAAATTATTCGCTTTGAGCTCATATGGTCCGCACGAATTTAAAACGCGTCTTTAATAGTTTCAGAGTTGCAAAATGGCTCATTCTCCTTACCCCTCAGATATTGTACGCTTTGAGTTCTAGAGGTGGCCCCTACGGAGTCTCTTTGCTCCGCATGACACTTAGTCTCTCACGGTTTTCTTCCAACGCGTCTTGAATGATAAGAAATGATGCTACATATAAGCCCATGACCACATCCGTGTTTTGTCCATGTGTGACTAACTTTCATTTTCATCATCATCTTGGGGCCTTGCAACTATGTTGTATTATTTATCTATTAAATAGTAATAATAAAAATAGTTGAGAATCAATTGACGATAAGTGTGTATTTTGTCTCCATTTTAAAATTAGTCTTATTACTCTTAATTATCCACCAACTAATAAACTCATAATAACTAAATAATGTATTTTTCATTATTTTTTTATTTAATAAATTAATAATGTTCCAACTAATTTTGCTCGCTCCTTCTCATTGATGAACATGCGAATTGTTCGAAAAGGAATATTCATATTATATAAACTAGTGGTTTTTCATTTAAAAAAGTTAGAATAATGACTACAAATAAAATAGGATTTAATGGGGGTGTTCCCTACTCAATTAGGGAATACCATGTGCCCTGTGTTTACTGTCGTTGGATCCTATATCAACTATCAATAAAAAATGTGCTCCAACCGGATTAAAATCGGACGGTTCATCTAAAAAAATTAAAAGTGTGCACAAAGCGGTTCATCTAATCTCTAAAATAGGGATTTCTCTCTCATCGTAAACTTAGGGCAGAACAAGCGATGAGCATTGTCTTCCTCCTCCATCGCCGTGCTGCCTGCTCGTGCACCTACGCCCCCCTGCGTCGCCGCCGCGCCGCCATCGTGCTACTGCCACTCTGCCTCGTTGCCTTGGCGTGTCGTGCTGTTGCCGCTCCGCGCCGCTACCTTGCCATGCTACTTCCCTATCGTGCCGCTCTGTTGCCCTGCTGTGTTGCTGCCCTTTCGTGTTGTCGCGTCGCGCCGCTGCTTTGCCCTGCTGCCCTGTCGCACCGCCCTGGCCCTCCCTTGCTGTCGCGCCGCCCACGCTGCCTGCTTCCCTGCGTCGTCGTGCTTCCACGCTGCTTGTCATGTCCGGTTTCCTCGCTACGTCGCCGCGCTGCCTGACTCCTTGGGCGTCGTTGTGCCTGCCTCCCTGTCCGACTTCCTCGTTGCATCACATAGGTTTAGTTTCTCCTTTTATGTAGAAGTAGCAGAACTCAACAATGCTACCAACAAGTCATTTTAGCTAACACAGCTTGTCATTCGCATTTCTCCTCCTATTGTTTAGGGCCTCAAACAGAGGTTGACAGAGGTTCAGTTTAGGAGTTTTTGAACACCCAAATCTTGTTAAACTTATTGGACAATATGCTACGGAAGTACAGGTATAATCTTGTAGCCATAGAAATGTTTCGACCTCAATTGTTCATGTGCTGAGACATTCTGCTGATTAAACTAATTTTTTGTTTCAACTTTTAAGCACTAATATTCTGCATTTGGTAGGTTGAATTCATTCTCCTTGTTCAACCAACATGACTTCTTGGATTTTGCTTCTTTAAAATTTATTATATTTCGCTCTAAAAAGTACTAATGTATATTGTAGGATATAGGCTCTCAACTAGCCAACATATTAACTATCAGACAAACTATATGAATATCATGTCAATATGCTTTGTTATTTTTCTAAATAACTTGTTACCTCATGAAAATTGACCATGTGAAACCATCTATCATTGTTTTGTCACTTCAACATTTGAAATGTGAAACTTTGTTCGTGCCAGCAGGAGAATGACAACTCTCATGTTAATATGCTAAAATTTCTTTTAGAAATACTGTAGCAGATCTTATATCTTGTTGTAATTCTATTCTTTATTGTCTCCATTATTATCTTTGTAATTTTGGTCAGGTAATGGGTACCTACAACTATGTTGCACCAAACTATGTATAGACTGGCCATCTCATGGTGAAAAGTGATGTCTGGAGTTTTTTTGTCGCCACTTTTCATTTTTTTTAGATCCAATGCTCTTATCCTGCTTTAGATCTATTATTGCTTCCTTACCTGTTTTGGATCTATTGTTGCTTCCTTACCTGTTTTCAAAGTCAGTTACTCAATCTCCATATTCCTCAAGTTCTAAGATTTCTTCTTCCAGTGATATCTCTTTTTAGATTTTCAGCAAAACCAGCACATATGGTACCATCTTACCTGTTGCTGCCGGAGGGATCAATCCTTTGGACTTTGAACAGAAAGTGACACATGGAGATCACCGTCTTTGCATAAGGCTCTTGCGAGGCTTTGATTTTTAGACACTGACACGATGCTGCAAAGCGAGATTTTCAAACACTAACATGATGCTGCAAAGTGATGTGGATGAGGCATTGTGATTGATGCAAATGTGAAAGTTGTACATTGATGCAAATGTCAAAGACCTTCCAAATGTTAGACATCACTTGGAGGCCTCAAATGCATGATTTTTTTATTAGACTTGTTCATTCAGCTTTCTAATGATGATCAAATTTGATTATATATCATGTATACTCTCATTGTTGGCAGCCCCATCTTTTGTGATATATATATCCTCTTGTTCTATGGTTTTGTGGCAATCCTCTTATTGAATGCCATTTTTTTCCTTTAAGAAGCATTTTTTCTGGAATCCTGCGATGAACTCTTTCATAATGAAAATAAAGAGATCATGTTATTTTCAGTGTTGTGATGATGAGTTATGTGAGTACCAAATAAATCTGAGCACCAAAAATAAGCTTCTCCCTGGACCAAAAATAGTTATGTGGATCTTCTTTTTATTATTCATGATGTAACTTTTTAGGTAGATATGTTCGGTAAAAGATATGTTATTTGGATGTTCTTTAGATTTAATATATAGTTACTGCTTAGACTTGAAGAGAATAAACTTTCTGGAGCTCCCTTAGACATGTAAAAGGAGGTTTAATGTTTTCTGGTGTACATTTTGCTCTTTTCTAATTCAATGTTTAAGTGAAAATCCTAATGTACAGTAGCATGTGATTGCCTGCGAGTGTTTGTGATTAGCATAACATTTATTTGAATTGTATTACTGGATCTTTATAATGTGGCATTCGGGACATTGCTCATATAGTATTCTTTTAGTTTAGATAAGCATTGGAGCCAAAAGGAGAAAAGAGTTATCAACTGGAGCACTATGCCCAGCATAGATGTAAATTATCAAGGACATCAATTATTTATAAGCTTGGTCATTGAAGAAATTTGACAAAATTTATTAAATCGACTCAGTGCATGTCATCTAATTAGAGAACTACGCCTCACTTTTTTTTTATCTTTTTTTTCTTTTTATATGCTCATTCATTCATCCTCAGAAGTAAATCATCACAAAACTATTATCAGACATATGCATGACAACATCAGTTGAAACTTGAAAAAAATGGTTTCAACAAACATTAGCAGAGAAAATTACAATTAACAATCCAAAATTTCAAGTTAATGTGCTAAATCCCAAAATTGGAGAACAGAACTAAAGAAAGTTATGATGCTAATACACAACATCCAATTGTTGTCTGCAGTTCACATGCATTACATAAGTTGCCATTGATTCATCAGCTTAACACGTTTCCATCTAATAATAATTGCATTTGTGCTGTCAATTGTAGCTTTAGGCACCACTCATCGTTCACATTCAAAAAGAGAGCAAGTTTTCTATCATCACTATCCATCTCTTCAGGACTCATATCAACTATTTCTTCTAGTTTCACCTCTCCTGAAGTCTTGATTGTTGCTCATATTATTCAATGGCAATAAGAGGCAACGCCATCGTATTTGACAAACTGTGAACGAATAAATAAAAGAAGTTAACATACGATAGGCAAATCAAAAGAAAAAAAAAGAATCAAACTGTAAAAGTCCCTTTCATTCATAGTCTTAGATGCATTGATTTAGTTCCAAAAACATAAAGCTCAAATCAAAAACCAATTTAATGTAACAACACATGACAAAAAAAATCAACATAGTGCAAAAACACAACTTGAACAGAATCAATAATGAAGCATAATCTAACAAAAATATAACATTCATAATATAACATTATGCATAGTGCAAAAACACAACTAATGTAACCTTAGTCTAACATTAAGCATAATGCTGCGATGGGCGGCAGCGAGGAAGGGCGGCGGCGCGGCGGCAGGCAGCATCAAGGAAGGACGGCAGCGTGGGGGCGACAACAACGAGGAAGGGCGGCGACAACAGGAGCGAGGAAGGGCGGCGCACAGGGAGGGCGATCTGCGAGCAGGACAACAAACGCCGCGACACGCAGGGAGGCGGGCAGTGCGCTGATGTAGCGAGGAAGCCAAACACGGAGGCAGGTAGCACGTCGATTTGAATGATCGAATCATCTCAAATAATGATGTTCAAATTTGTTGCAGTATGCGATTTGAATGATCGAATCATCTCAAATTGTGAAACAGTTCCACTTTCTCACATGCATGCAGCTCGTTCCAAATAGCTAGCAACCATGCACTATGTCATAGTAGCAATTAAGATTTAAGAGTTCTTCCTGTGCATGCCACCAATTCTGTAGCTGGCTTCTATAGACAACAAACCTGTTTAATTGATTTGCTGTCAGATCACACATCACAGTAAAGATATGAAAACTTCGATAGAAAGAATAATAAAGTTTCATGATTTTTCATTTCTCATACTGTGTATTTATACAAGGATATACAGAATCAAAAATAAAATCTCACAACTAAATCAAATCTAAACTAGATCTGCATAAAATAAAATCTCATAACAAAACTAAACTAGATATATACAATATCTCATTTTGTTATATCTTTGATACTGAAATCCGAACTAAATAGATTTTGAAATCTAATACTCCCCCTCAAGTTGGAGCGTACGGATTACGAATGCCTAACTTGTCACACAAAAGCTGAAATCGATCTCTACCAAGTGCTTTTGTGAATAGATCAGCTAACTGAAATCTAGTAGGCATATAAGAAGTAGCAATCTCCTTTGAGCGAATGTGATGACGAATGAAATGACAATCAATCTCAATGTGTTTTGTCCTTTCATGAAACACAGGATTAGCAGCAATATGTAAAGCTGATTGATTATCACATAAAAGACGCATAGGTTGTGAATGAGAGATTTGAAGTGAAGATAATAAAGCCTTAATCCATAATAGTTCACAAGCAGTAGCAGCCATAGCACGATACTCAGCTTCAGCAGAAGAACGTGATACAGTTTGTTGTTTCTTCGACTTCCAAGAAATTGGACTACCACCAAGAGTAATAAAATAACCACTTGTAGACCTTCGAGTTAAGGGACAACTAGCCCAATCAGAATCACTAAAACCAACTAAGTCAAGTGATGTAGGGCGCAAAAAAATACCAGCACCTGGAGAGGATTTAAGATATCGAAGAACACGAACTGCTGCATCCCAATGTCGAAGCCTTGGCTCATGCATAAATTGCGATAGAATATGAACCGAATAACATAGTTCTGGTCTTGTGATTGTCAAGTAAATTAGACGTCCAACAAGACGCCTATAACGACTTGGATCTTTTAGCATATCCCCGGCATTGAGTGCCAACTTATGTCGTTGCTCCATCGGAAAGTAGACAGGTTTTGAGCCAGACATCTTGCATTCAGAAAGAATATCCAAAATATATTTACGTTGGCAAAGAAAAATGCCGGAATCCATGCGAATGACTTCAATACCCAAAAAATAGCGTACAGGTCCCAAATCCTTTAGATGAAAGCATGAGTTTAAATATCGTTTAAACATATTGCAATAAGCGGTATTATTTCCGACCAACAATAAGTCATCCACATATATCAAAAGCGCAAGATATATAGAACCACGCGAAAAAGTAAAAAGAGAATAATCTGCAGCAGATTGTTTGAAACCATATGAAAGTAGAGCATCTGCAAGTTTAGAAAACCAATTTCGCGAGGCCTGACGTAGACCATATAAAGATTTATGAAGTCGACACACCAAATTAGGTGTTGCACAAGAAAAACCTGGTGGCAGCCTCATGTAAACCTCCTCTTCAAGATCTCCATGCAAAAATGCATTATGAACATCCATTTGATGAATGTCCCAATTTCGAGCAACAGCAACAGTTAAAAGACATCGAACAGTGACCAACTTGGCGACGGGGGCAAAAGTTTCATGGTAGTCAAGGCCTTCAATTTGAGTGAAACCTTTAGCGACAAGACGCGCCTTGTAACGTTCGATGCTACCATCAGCATGACGTTTGATCTTGAATACCCATTTACATCCAATGGGTCGCTTTCCTGGAGGTAAAGGTTGTAAACTCCAAGTTTTATTAGCCTCCAAAGCATTTAGTTCATCTGTCATAGCAGCCTGCCATTTAGAATCCTGCAATGCCTCATGATAATCTCGTGGTTCATGAGTAGAATTTAAGGAAGCAAGAAAGGCTTTACAAGTATTAGAAAGTTTATCATATGAGATATAACGATGAATTGGATATCGTGTACCTGAGGCCGATGATTGTACAAGTGCATTGCTTAAGGGCATATTACTTATTGCAGTATGGCACACATAATCGCTTAAGTGAGCAGGAGGGCGTCGATTACGTTCTGATCTATGAGAAATAAGTTGTTCTGTTTGTGGAGGTAGGATAGAAGATTCATCAGGTGGAGTAGCCGAAGGTTCTATAGAACCGGAAACATCATGAGATGGTGAAGGAGACTGCACATCACAATGTGATAATTCTGAAGCATGAGAATTATCTAGTTGAGGACTAGAAACCACAGGAGTAATTGACAATTCATTTTGAAGAGTATTAGGATCCAGAGTCATTGGCGGGGCAGCCGGATCAATATAAATCTTGTTGGATTCTGTGGTAGTGGGTAATATGTCAAGTGCAAAAGGAAAAACATTTTCATTGAAACGCACATCTCGAGAGACAAAGAAAACTTTATTTTCAAGATCATATACTCTCCACCCTTTCTTCCCAAAAGGATAACCAACAAAAATGCATCTCTGGGAGCGAACTCCAAATTTGCGATCAATGTTTGGTGATGTGGTACGAGCATAACAAAGGGAACCAAAAACACGAATATGATCATATGAAGGAGGACGCCCGAATAAAAGTTCATATGGAGTTTTATTTGAAAGAATTTTAGAAGGAGTGTAATTAATTAGATAAGCTGCTGTGAGAATACATTCACCCCAAAAATAAATTGGAAGAGAAGCTTGAAAACGCAATGCTCGAGCAACATTGAGAATATGTCGATGCTTGCGCTCAACTCTACCATTTTGTTGAGGTGTGTGAACACAAGAAGTTTGATGCATAATACCATGTTCAAGAAAGAAATTTTGAATGTCATTTGATAAAAACTCGAGACCGTTGTCACTACGAATGACTTTTATGGATTTTTCAAACTGATTATGTATCATGTGATAAAAAGCAACTATTTTACGATACACATCTGACTTGGTGCATAAAAGATAGACCCACGTACATCGGCTAAAATCATCAACTATGGTTAAAAAATAACGAGCACCACAAGAAGAACTAGTTGTGTATGGCCCCCAAATATCACAATGGATCAAATCAAAAGGAGAAATAGAATTGCTCGTACTAATAGAAAATTTTGTTCGAGTTTGTTTGGCTCGACAACATACATCACATAATTTGAAGCAAGAATCAGAAAAAGAAGGAAGATTATTGACAATAACAAAGGAGCGACCAGGATGTCCCAAACGTTTGTGCCACAAGTCTGAATCATGAGAAACAGAAACTTTATTTGCAATAAGTGATATAGAAATTTTGCATAAGTAATACACCCCTCCACGCAATTCACCTAATCCAATCAAAGTCCTCGTTACACGATCTTGTATGAAACATATGTTAGAAGAGAAAGTGACAAAACAATTAAGATCTGAGGATAATTTGGATATGGAGATAAGATTACAATGAAATTTTGGAATATAAAAAACATTGTGGAGTTTTAAAGAGTTTCCAATAATGGCATCGCCAGATTTAGTGGCGGCAATAGATTTCCCATCGGGAATTGTAACCATTAATTCTTCACATAATGGTTTATCATTAACAAGAAGATCAACACTACCGGTCATGTGAACAGATGCACCGGTATCAAGAATCCAAAAAACGTTAGGAGATAGGGAAACAAGATTATCACAAGAAAGATGAACAGTCTCTTTTTCATCAGGACTAATCATGGTTAGAAGGCGTTTAAGTTGCACTTCAGAAAGATTAGAGAGAACCCCTGATGATTGTTTGACTGTCGATGAACTTTGTGCAGCATTGGCAACAAAATCATTAATTGTTTTTGTTGATGCAAGCTGCAACAATGGATGAGCTTCCTTGAAAGCCAATTTGCTTTCATGTTTAAGAAGACAATTTTCAAGCTTTAAGAGGTGATATTCAAACTGTGAGAATCTTTCTTTAAAATCATCCCATAATATTTTAACATATTCTGTATATGCCATAATGGCAAGCAAATCTTTTTTCAGGAAATTAAAAATCCATCCAATCGAGATGAAATTATATATCTCTAATAAATCAACATCATGGTAACCCTTTTCAAGATGGGCGACGATGTCATCTATAAAAATCATTTTGTTCTTGATTTTCAATGCATTATGCATTGATCTTGTCCAAGCAAAATAACTTGTTCCATTTAATTGGAACGAAATTAAGAGATTTCCTGGATTGTCAAAGGAACTAAAAAAATGATAACATCGCTTGATCATACGATCGATCAATGTAGAAAAAAAGATCTTGACATTTGCATAAAACTTACGAAGATCCAAGAGAAAAAAAAATAATATAGATTGGATCTTGCTCTGGTACCATATGAAAACTTCGATAGAAAGAATAATAAAAGTTTCATGATTTTTCATTTCTCATACTGTGTATTTATACAAGGATATACAGAATCAAAAATAAAATCTCACAACTAAATCAAATCTAAACTATATCTGCAGAAAATAAAATCTCATAATAAAACTAAATTAGATATATACAATATCTCATTTTGTTATATCTTTGATACTCAAATCTGAACTAAATAGATTTGAAATTTAATAAAAGACAGAAGAGGTAGCAGACTAGTGAAAGAGAAGATGACGAGGGAAGGTCCACATGCAAAGTCCAGTCGAAGTCTTCCTGTGTACGTTGTGTTGCTGAACATTATTCTCAAAATAGAATAATGCAAGTGAAGTAATTAACTGGATCAAAACATGCTTCATTTCTGCATTGGACGTGTACGTACTAGCTAGAAAGGAAAGTGATGCACATCATGGGTGCTGTTCCATGGAGTAGCAGCTTTTGAAAAGTAACTGTAAAAACATACATAAGATTCTTTTGGAGAAAAGTTGGCATAAAGGAGGAAGCCTTCCTTTCTAGCTTTCTCAAGGAATTTTCAGATGAGAGCAGAGAGTCAACTCAAAACCTTGCCAATTGAAGCCAATTTCGTGGTGGCATGCAGTTGAGTGGGGGGTGGAGTGGTAAAGAACTTCTCTCTGCTTAAAGGAGGTCTCGAGTTCGAGTCCCGCTGTATACAGTAATTTTTCATTAAGAGTCTCATCCATCATAATCAGGTGTCCGACCCATTCACTCTTTTTTTTCTTGGCGTACAGGAGTTTCAACCTGCTCCGTTCACTCTTTTTTTTCCCACACCCAATTTAAGTGTCAGCAACCATATATATATATGCTTCCATCATGGCGCATGCATGGACCTGTATGTGTTTCTTTTTCGATAATGGGTCTGGATGTGTTTCAATAGGGTTCATACTTCTTTTTGTGTCAAGTCGTACATTTTCCACAGAAATAATTAAACTAGCAACTATATATATCCTTTGATCTATTATTTTTTGCTCTTAATCGAATATGGAAGTCGATGCATTTTCCACCTATGCATCAAGCTCTCCTCAACAAACATATTTTATATCGAAATGAATCTTATAGCCCAGGAAAGAAAGGACCACGGCAAGCAACTGTTATTCCTGAAATTGGTGTTGCAACAAATTAACCCAGCACACGACGAGAACATTAATAAGAAACAAGGCTGAGAGGAGTTTACTAATCCTTTTTCTCCACTTTAACTGCATCGAGAGTGGCAGTTTACTCAGAGAGAGAGAGAGAGAGAGAGAGAGAGAGAGAGAGAGATGTGCATATGGTTGCGACCACCAAAATATATCTAGCGTGAAATCAATCAGATGTTGAGAAGATCATGGTGCAATGTGATGATCGACTGCATGCAACAAGTTTTAATGTATTAATAATTTTCGAAGTTTATGAGAAAGTTCTCACTTTACCCAACGAGACATTGATACTAAATGTTTCATAAGGATATAAAAAAATTGCATACTAGACATGCATGCATGTTATTGAACTCAAGTCTTTATAATTAAATGTATTAATTCTTTTGATAATGATATTGGATTCCATTTTATTTAAGCAGTTTGTGATATATCTATATAAAGTTAATAATATATTTCTTTAATGATTATGTTTTTAAGATTATTTTAAATTTATTTAGTTTTGATATTGTATTAGTTGTTCTAAGTTTAAATCTCGATGACGTTAATATTGAAAATTAATTTACTCTTTTAATTATTCATGTGTTGTATTTCGGATCAAATCAAAATTATTAGTGACCCATTGTTCACATGTGAAAGATGGTGTTGAAATAAAACTTTAATGATATTTTTTTAATAATTTGAAATCTTAAAATTATTGATAACATCTAATTTATCAAATTATTATAATTATATAATGCATGGATGCATGTGTTTGATTTGAGAAAAAAAAAGTTTACATTTTTTTTAGAAATTCAGTATAGAAAAGAATTAGTGAAAAATGTTTCATGTTGTGTGACAACTTTGGTGCAAATATTTTTGTTACATAAAATATCATTCTCTGAAATTCTTTTTCATTGTGACTTATATTCTTAATGAAACAAACATAGTCTAAAACTATGAATTTTTATAATAAATGTAGAAAAATATATATGATGGATAAATAGATATGAAACATGTGATGACACGTTAGATATGAATCATTGAATCATATAATTTAATTTCAAACTTGATATTTTTTGTTTTCATTATATATATATAGGCATATTGGCATGTATACACAAATTGTGTATGCACCGTACATGCACACATTATGAGTTTTTGAATTAATATCACTTCCAATCTAATGGTTCAAAACAAAGACAATCAGAATCATTAAATTAAAATGATACTAATTCAAAGGTTCAGAGCGTGTGTATGCACAATGCATACATAATTTTTGTATGCACGCTAATATTTCTAATATATATATATATATATATATATAT
>LTAE01002522.1:27370-55957 GCA_001647135.1 Pontederia paniculata | reverse complement strand
TATATATATATATTACATGTGTGTGAATATATGTGTGTGTATGTATATATGAAACTTGTGAAAAATGAATTATTATTTGTTTAAAATTGTCCAAAAATCTATAGTCAAGACGTTATGAATTTTCGCTATACAAGTTCACACTTAAAAGAAAAAAAATATAATTATTGTTCGACTAATTAAGATTACGCAATTCCTTTTTAGTTGATAAGATGAGAGTTCCAAAGGAATCTTTTCCTTCCTCCATCTCTAGCAGTTTAAACATGCCTAGTTAGAAAAAAAAACTCCTCCAAGATCCTCGGCGCTCATTGTTGTAGTGATCATCGTGTTCACTCCTCACGACGTCTGTATCTAGTGATTGCGGAGTGACAACTCGCGATCATTAACATCCCCTGATGGGACATTGCAATTTGCACCCATGTACATGTCCAAGAGAACGTCTAAATCCATGCCAGATGGATGATGAAGCAGACAACGCGAACTAGCAGTCCAAGCATTAAAGGTGCAATATGTTTGATAGTGAAGAGGAGGAATTAATGCGTAGAATAGCCGATAATGAAGAGGGCAGACAATCAAGAGCACTCGGCCTATAAAATATATTGGAGTATGTCGAGACTCGAGATCCCTCAATCCATTGTTCGGTACCTCTCTTTCTCTCTTGCAACTTCTTCAATTGGTATTAGAGACAAATTTTCACCGGCGACTACTGTTTTTGTGGCTCCAACCACTTTGTCGTCGTATCTCTCTCAATATGAGTTGTGATCACCTTTTGTCATCATCGTCGAGCTTTCCTAGGTGTCCTCAGATTGCCGAAATCCGATCTTCGATGATCTCCCCTAGTAAACTATCATCGTCGTTGAGACAAAATAACATCGCCCCACTCAAAATTGACTATACAAGGTCCTTCGCACATGACCATATCACCTTTCGAAGCTTCGCCTGAACCAATCACGACCGTCAATGAACCTCCCTTGGTAAAGCTCCGGTGAAAGGTACGCGAGGAAGACGATGAACAATGTCTTCCCCTTGTTCACTCGATATTATGATAGCGTCTGTTATTTCTTCCTTATTTGATCTCGGCCATTGATTTATTTCCTTATTTAAACCCTAGGATCAAATTTGAGTTTTAATCATAATTGTAGGATCATACCTGTGTTATATCTAAACCATAGATTTGTGTTTAGTTTTTGAGCCATTGATGTGTTAAATGATTTAATCTCAATTGTTATAACATTATCTGAACACAGATCGTAGGATTTGTTTATTTGATCTAATCTTAGCCATGGTTTTCATATGTAAATATCTAATTAAATAATAACCATTTGATGCATGCTAGATTAGATTTGCATTATAACTCTAATTGAATCTCAATCGTAGAATCTTATATGTGTTTTAATCATAGCCATAGATATATTATATTGTATGCTTCAATCTTAGTTGTCGGTCTGTGCAAGATTAAATCCTGACATTGTAACTCCTATTAAATCTGCGTCGTATATAGGATTAAACTTATTAAAAATGTTTTAATCCTGACTGTAGATTTAAACTTGAATTATAAAACTATTTTAGGTCATTTTATCTATTCTAATTAGTTTTAATTCTAAAAAATTATTGTTTAGTTATTATTGGATTAATTAATGAAATTATTTCTTTAATAATTTCAGTACAACAACCACCCATGGAGTATGACTTAGGCATTTTCTTTTAGAACAAGGACTTAATTTGGTCAAAGGACCATTACTTATGTATCGTGATAACAAAAAAAGCGATAAGTTTGATACACAATGGAGCAACAATTCGAAAGGAAAAACATATTGAGATCAGTATATTCATGATATAGTGGATAAGAAGAAAGTGATAATGACCTAAGCGCTTACGGATGATATGTTGATTGATTTATTACAAAGGGAATCATAGTCGAAACTTTCATCAAGCATGTGAGCTTGATGAGGCTCGAGTTTATTTGAGTCAGTATGAAGTATTCCCGGATAATGAAACTTCAAAACATGATATCTAGATAGACTTTGCATGAACAATGAGAGTGTTGACGCATTGACCACGACGGTGAAGTAGGAGATTGTTATAGTGATGTTGTTGACTCCTCACAGGCGTCTATATTCGGTGATCGTGGAGTGACAACTCGCGATCATTAACATTCGTTGATGGCGCGAGCAACGACTATTGCAATTCACAACCATGTACCTGTATAGGATAACGTCTAAATCCACACCAGATTGATGACGAAGTGGACAACGCAAGCCAGCGGATACCGAGCCTTAAAGGCGTGATCCATTTGACGGGAAGAGGAGGAATTAACTTGTGGAATGGACATAAATGAAGAGGGTCGACGACCATGAGCACTCAGTCTATAAAATGTATTGGATGTATGTTGGGTGCCCTCAATCCGTTGTTCGAAATTTCTCTTTCTCTTCGTAACTTCTTTAGTCATTTCACTCACTATCTGGTTCATGTAGCCATCTTAAAACTACTCTCGATCTGTGGAATCGTCACCTTTGTTGTACCCGCTGATGAAATGCGAGTTGAATCCCCCCCTTTGGATGTGCTGCACTTAGCTTCCACAAAATCGTTGTCTACTATGGTTCATCATGTGAGTTCATTGTAATTCCACACCATTTTTTGTTACACTACATCCCTCATTTGTAGCTTTTGGTGTTTTTTTATTGTATCTCTTGCTTGCTTGCTCGCTCGCTCATGGAAGCGTCAAAAATCATAATCATTCACCCAAGGTAGTGCAACCACATTTATCTTATTTCCCACATTATCTTTTAAGAGAAATTGGATTCCTTTAGTATAGAGTATAAGAGATGCAAATGGAGTAAGAATACATGGAGTATAACTTGTCATAAAATTTGACACCCTTTAGGGTTTCATGCATGCAACTATGGATAAGATAGAATAACTTCTTAAATCGATCAATTTTAGCCGGTCTCACATACAGATTCAAGATTGATCGGAGATTAGAAGTTTAACTTTGATAAACTTTTCTACTGCCTTCTTATACCTCTATTGTGTTAATTTTATTTGGTTTCCCCTCTAAAAAAAGAATTTACATTTAGTTTCAATTTATTAAGATCGTCGTCAAGAAGAGAAGCAAAAAAGAACCCCCTTCAAAGAAGCTGAACTAGTGTAAGGATGAGATAAGATGATAAGGTTGACGAGAGCGAGGAAACCATGGATCTCTTTTGATTTCTAGCACTCTTTATTAGCATGCAACAATCTTGAAATTACTCTCGATCTTTGGGATCGTCAATTTGTTGTACCTGCTAATGAAATGCAAGTTGAATCCCCCTTTGGATGTGCTGCACTTAGCTTCCACAAAATAGTTGTCTACTATGGTTCATCATGTGAGTTCATTGTAATTCCAAACCATTTTTTGTTACTCTACATTCCTCATTTGCAACTTTTGGTCTTCTTTTTACTATAGTTCTTGCTTGCTCGCTAGCTCATGAAAGCGTCGAAAATCATAATCATTCAACCAAAATAGTGCAACCACGTTTATCTTATTTCCCACGTTATGTTATCTTTGAAGAGAACTTGGATTCCTTTAGTATAGAGTATAAGAGATGCAAATGAAGTAAGAAGACATGCACTATAACCTGTCATAAAATTTGACACCCTTTAGGGTTTCATGCATGCAGCTATGGTTAAGATAAAATAATTTCTTAAATCAATAAATTTTAGCCGGTCTCACATACAGATTCAAGATTGATCGATATTAGAAGTTTAACTTTGATAATCTTTTCTTCTGCCTTTTTATACCTCTATTGTGTTAATTTTATTTGGTTTCCCCTCTAAAAAAAGAGTTTACATTTAGTTCCAATTTATTAGGATCGTCGTCAAGAAGAGAAGCAAAAAAGAATCCCCAACTAGTGCAAGGATGAGATGAGATGACAAGGTTGGCGAGAGAAAGGAAACCGTGGATCTCTTTTGATTTCTGGCACTCTCTTTTATTAGCATGCATGCAATTCATTATGCCGTGAGATTAACAAGAGACTAAAGATGAATCCATGAACAAAATAGTCATGTATTTTTATGTAGCTTCTATTATCATCATTCAAAATGCATTTTACATTCGTGCATGCCACGAGTTGCAAGGATAATTACTTGAATGGATTGGAGTGTTCTAAGATTCAAACTCGATTAGTAGTCTTAGACCCAAAGACACTTATTTAACATTCTATATCATCGGCCATATTAGTATTAGTCATATACCAATAGTTTTAAGCACCGGCCGAGAGAAAAAAAAATCAAAAACCGATCTCATAAGAACTTGTCAAATCAAACGCAAGCCAAATAGTAAGATGTACGTATGGAATGAATGTTTTTTTTCCCTACGTTTACACATCCTTAACATATTAGAAACATTTGAAATAAGTTTCTAAAAACTAAAAATTTGAAAGTGTCTTATATGAAACTCAAATTTTGATTATCACAACGAAAATCAAAATCCTCCGTCAATAGTGAATTGGTTGATTTGTATACCATTTTTGTCAATTAAAAATAGAAGAAACTTTTCATCAAACTTTCATGCAGAATAATGGGAAGATAGAAATATTAAACAAATAAAAAAGAAATTCCTTTTCCACATGAAAAGTAGGAGTTCAATAACTGGACTAGTTTCAAACTGATGCAAATTAGAAATTCCAGATGATAAACTTACCGACCCTGTCTGAATCCAACAGCATTTCTTATCTTTTGAATTCGTTGGTCCTTTAACTTAGGACTTCGGCCCCATTCTGTATCCATAAAGTAACAAAAAATGTGATTGAGAATACAAGATATTATGCATATTGTCGTACGTTTTCATCATCCAGAAACATAAGAACAGCACATGAACAATTCTACCTTAGGAAGTTCTATACATACTGTAAAAGAAAGACAACTGGGCATAATAAAAAAAAATATGAAAACTACACAAGGTATTGGTTTCCCTAAGCATGTTCTTGCTATGGCCTCGTATTTCTATATGATAACATAAAAAAAAGAACAGATGTGCATGAACGCAGCTTGTAATGAAATCTTTCTTCCATTCTTATGTTTGGTTTTCCACTGTAGACAACTAATGCAATTTGGACCAACAGTATAACAGATCCTTTAAGCTGCCCTTTTGAAATATTATTGCTATGACGGACAATTGTTGCACTAAGAATTTGCTGGTTTCTTCTTGATTTCCATCGGTCCCAAATCTGCAACTCAGGGAGGCGGTACAGTCACTCGTGATACATGTCATCGATCATCATGATCTGCATGAATATGACAAAAGAATTCTAAAATTAAATAATCAATATATGAAACAAGTGCAAAGCGTAAGACAAGAACTCATACTTAAACTTTTGTACATGAGTTCAAATTTCAACATCCGCTATTCAAAGAGTTAAGACTTGAGAACTAAGTGGTCATGTACTAGAGCAAAACCCAACACTGCATGTTTGTGCCGTTCTTTTATCTGTATTAACTTCCAAATAACCATAAGGAAAGTTTGACCAAGTCCCACAAACGAGATGCTAATAGAAAAGTAACCAATACAAATGGATTGTAAAGAAGAGGTGATCAGTTCCAAAATTGATCTACTTTGCAAACCTTGTCGCAGACAGGGCAGGTATCACTTCTCTCCATCCATTCAAGAATGCAAGAAAGATGAAAATGGTGCTCACATTTCGTCACAATGCGAGGGTTCTCCAAATCATACTCTGCCAAGTGAAAGATGGTACAAAGGAAAATATCAAATAAGTAATCCTGAAGACAATACTGAATTTCCAACATGTTCCAGCATTTTCAGCCGCATAAGATGGAACGAGCTCTCCTAATACTTGTGAAAGAAAATATTGCATAAAGGAACTCCTTTAAAAGTAAAGCCTCTTAAAAATCTTCAAAATATGAAAATTGATAAGTCAACGCAAAAGACATTCTATCTGAACAAATATTCTAATTCTCAAAATAAAAAACCAGGAGAAACTTCTTGTGTGTATACCATAAACCCCTTGTTTATTTAGGCGTAAGAGGATGACTTGAGAGGACTAATCATCCATATGCAAAATGTGCATATACATGTATATGTGAGTCCAAAAGATGCACGTGTGAGCAGAAAGAAAAAGTATACAATCTAGGTGGAGGACAAGCACCTTCTGATGATATGTAATGAAATATCACACGGAGAGCAAATAATCCAACAAGCCATTGTAGAAATGCCCCTAATCCAATTAAACTTTTAAAAACAATGAATTATATTTTGGTACCCTAGAGACCAAATAGAATATATTTATATGTAGTTGGGTTTACAGTTGCATAGTTTGGCATAATAGAGAATTTTAACATACAAATTGCACACGTCTGCCATTGCAATCATTGTTTTCTGGAATAATTTTTTCCAAATTGAAGATACAGCTCTATCTAAATCTTCATGAGAAATCATGGTCAATTAATAACATACAACAAGAAGACGATATTCTGTAAAAGAAAAAGACAATATCATATACAAAGAGAAAAAACTACCTTCAAGACAGATGGGACAGACATCCTCATCATCAGTAGTCGAAGTAAGAGATTTTTTAATGTCATCTTCTGCCAGCTTAACTGAATCATGTTGTTCATCAGTTTTATTTTTGGAGTCTGATTGTTTCAAGACTCCAGACTGTGAATCTGTTGAAGCCAATTCACCAGTCTTAGTCTCACGACTTGTGACTTCCCGAGGAGAAATTTGTGAGCGTCTCAAATCCACATCAAAAGGTGAAGGTGTAGGAGGTGCTTGGAAAGTATCAAGTGGAGATGTATCTAGATTTGTGTCAACATAAAGTCCTGCAGGGCCCATACTTGATGCGCCATGACTGTTGGATGTTAACTGTTGTCGCTCCTCCAAATCTCGTGGACACTGCAAAAAAACACACATACTTAAAGACATTTTCATTTTCAACCATAAAGATCCATGACCAAGCAATGTATTACAGTTGATCAGAATAATTATGCTAAAAAAATGTCAATAATGAAATACAAGACTTTAAGTCACTGAAGCTGATTAATTAAAGTGCAAAATCTACTTTATCATGCTCGTAAAAAATTACTTGGTCAGAAAATGAATTGTCCAAATCATAACAAATGTACTAAATGCTGCTCCTGGTTACCATTACAACAAATACCAAAAGGAAAAGCAGAAAAAAAACAAGCAAATAGGTGTATTACTTGCTCTTAGTCTACAAAAGCTATGATTCAACAACAGCTTACAATAATAAGATAAATTATGAAAATTACCCTAAAAGATTGAGTGATATCAAATTATGTGAAGCTTATCGACTGGCAATGCAACAATAGAGACTCTAGCAGAGCACTTTGTATGTTGTGCATTGGGTAGGTACAAACATGCCATTTCATTAGATTCAAAGTAATTTCTAGAGATTCTTCCTCTTGTGAAGCAGCAAGATAAGGTATTGAGAGAAAGAGAGCATGTTGCATGTTGCCAGGAAACACTCCTCAACATAATATACCAGTATTGGACCTCGACCAACCTTGGAATATATCACGAGCTATGTTCAAGAGTAAAAGTATTTATTTACGTTAAAAAAAGACTCCTTTATAATATCAAAATGATCTGCCATCTTAGAACTATCTTAAAATGCTACTCAAATATATATNATATATATATATATGTATATATAGCCTCATTTATGCTGGTTAAAAGGTTGGCTTGCTTTCATTCTTTAAAGAAATGGTTGGCATGGTTGCTGAGATGATTTGTTTGGAAACAAATGAATTTTAGGCAAAATGGCTAAATGAGCATCTGAAATAACAGTAGCTGATTTCTATCCTAGTTTTCTGAACATATATTCATTCCATTATAATCTTTAATAGCATCATTGAGTGTAATTATATCTAGCTACATAGTCACCAACAATGCATACATGCCTTTATTAATTTGAACAAAATCCTATCAAGTAACCAAATCCAGTAAATCTCAACATGGTTTTTAAAAAAAATGCTTATAGTCCCAGTTATTAATGTTCCAACATTTGATTGCCTAAAAAATATAAATGGACCAAAGACTGCAAAAGCATAAGGGTGGAAAATATTAGAGAGCATCCACACTGTTTAACATTAAAAGAATAAAACTGACGACAAAATAATGACATCCTAGAGATGCTAAACATAATCGTAATTAGGCTGAAAAAAGTAATGATTCAGAAAATCATCATAATTGAAAAGCAAATATTGCATTGTTTCTAAAAATCAGTTAGATGGAAGAACAAGAAAACTAAATTCAGAAACAACGCACATAGAAGTAAACCGGTGCCCTATCTGAATCAGCTCTTCTGGATGCACAGCAACAGCAACCACCCATTATCTTATTATCTCTGTTTATTAATCCAACAGGGACACCCAACAAGACCTTCTGTACATTCTTCCTTGATCTGATTTGTGCACCAAAATGTTAAACCTTGAGAAGTTTTGAGTTAAAGGTGCCAAAGAAACATAGTATAACACATGCATGGCTTAGTTAAGTAGCAAAACATTCAAGTCCACATAAGCAAATGGACAATAGATTTATTCATATATGATATACCACTTAGTTATTGTAATCCTAAAAGTGCATGACATCAAGCATTTGTTAATAGAATGGAAATTCACAGCGAAGTGTCCAGGGATTGCCAATGTAGGCTGAGATTTAAGCTTCTACTACCATTTTGAATCTATCAACAACATCTTGCCGGTATTTCATTTTTGAAGACATCTTGCTGATGTTAACAGAGAACATAACACGTCTTACATGATCGATGTATTTTACCTGCTTCCAATAAAAAAAATATCTTCCATGCTTGTGCATTAACATTGTCAACTAGATATCGTACATCATTTAGGATACTGCCCAAATATGCTGAAAGCTATAAAGTAATAGATCACTGGTAGAATTTCTTCAGCCTGAACTAAAAACATCCAAGAAGAAATCTGACCATCTAAAACCTAAGGTAAAAGTTAATGGTCGAACAGTAGATGTACTAGCTAATCTCAGTGAAACAGCCCAAAGAGCTTCAAGAGAAAGAATTTCATAATTTTCCAAGCATATCTAGCCCATTTTTAATTAATTATTCTGTGGTTGGGAAAGACCAATTCTAAAAGAATCAATTTCTTTTTACAAGAATAACAAGATAGCCAACTTTGACCTAGCCTTTTTTTTTCAGGGGTTGAACTACTCCTTTTGCATTAGATATCATGTCTGAGTGTTAGTAACCATGGATGAACAATTCAATGCCTCCAAATAAATTGAGTTAGGGACATTACATTCTACAAACTTTTGAACCAAAATTTAAAGTTCCGCATTATACATTTCCTAGGAGCAAATATTGGAGATAGGTTTTGTTTAGAGAAAGAGAGACGGGTTGGATTATTTGTGCTACCATTTTAGACCTTGACAATATCCACTTGACCATTCAACATGCCTTAATATGTCTGCCTCCGTATATATATGCCAGCTTTTTTTTATAAATGTTTTCTGCATCTTGTCAGCATCAAACAGGAGCTCCAGATTCTTGCAAAGACTAGTTCTTAATAAAACGACAAGAAAATATTCAATCCTTCTGTGTACACAAAAATGAAGATACATTCTAAATCAATTCAACTTGAATCTACATATTGGCTTCCACCCAACAAATACATGAACAAATTTCATTCTCCATATCAATGATTCAACGTTAGGTATCAACAACAATAAACTCAAACAAGTATGAAAAAATACTGTCATCTCAAAAGCATCAAATATATTGTCTAAATTACTAGAGAATCAATAGTTCAGCCATTTCCCATTCATTACAATTGCCTCCAAAAATCATTCTCTTCTGATGACGCATTAAAACCTCAAGAAGACTGTACCCCCAAATTCTTCATACAAGCAATACAACAGAGAGTAATACATCATTAGCATCTCAGCTTCATTTCAAACTGATGTACCTTACTGATCCTGAAGTCCACAAAGTACATCCTCCACAAACCTGGTACAGCATGAATTCTCAGAGGAAATGCCATAGATTCAAAAAGAGAGATATTTTCGCCACACAAATTAGCTCAGGAAAACATCACCAATCTGTAAATCTATAGGATTTCCCGAGCTGTCATCGGAATCAACGCTCCAACTTTGGCCAAAATCTCGTTGAGCTGTCATCGGAATCAATGCCCGAACTTTGGCCAAAATCTCGCCACACGAAGAAGTACATAACCAACATATATTATGCCAAGACTGACCGGCTTCCAGAGAGATTTGACACCCCTTGAGTAATGATCTCTATGCTCACACCACACACCACAACCCCCCCCCCCCCCCCCCCCTTAGCTCAAAAGAAAGATGGATGAGACTTATAGAACTATGGAATCCGATCTGCCAATTGATGACTCAATTTTCAAATCGATCAACAATGATAACAAAAGGGTAATCCAAAAAGGAAAAGGCGCGCCGACATCGAATGGATGGCACGATTACAGGGTACCAGAGATCAGGAAGAGCGAATAGACGAGAGACGAGGGGATTTTACCGAAAGGCGCCCGGTCGGCGGACTCCGCTCCGAGACCTCGAGGGGGCACTCCGGCGAGGGCGTCTCGATGGGCCGCCGGAACCGCCTGGGGAGGGCTGTCGTCGCCGCCCCTCTGATCAATTCTTTCTCTGACGTTGGCGTCGTCCCAAAAGTTGTAGCACTTCTGCTTCTGGAAGAAGAAGAGCAGGAGGAAGGTTGGACTTCCGAGGATTTGTGCACGAATATTAAAAATATGGTAAAAAAATTACGCAAAAAATTAATTAAAAGATTCATCGATCTAATTTATCTTTAAGATGCGGGCCCCGCCACATAAGTAATTTTATGCATATGCAATGTGAATCCATAGTTAACCGGTTCGATTTTAAATTCGTGACTGTAATTTAATTTTTGAAAATAAATAAATTTATAATTATTCGATCATTGAGCTTGAATAATTTCATGGATTCAATTTATGTAAAATTGGAATAAGATGATATCGAGTGACCCAAATCCAACTCAAATAAACTTAAATTGAATGAGATCGTGTTGGTAGGGCCGGCTCGAGGCAAGTCCACTCAAGCATCCCCCGTTATTTTAAGGTGTTCTTGACGTCACTTCTAAAATTTTAATATTATTTCTTTTTATCTTTTTATTCTTCTTTTTTTCTAATAAATAATTAAATTTATCTTTCTAAAAAATTATCCATTCTCAATAAAATAAATTATATATATATGTATTAATACTAATCATATTTTTTTATCAAAATTTTTTTATTACTATTTATTTACTTCATTACAACTAATTATTTATATGTTTTTTAGCTACATTTTTTATTAGTGTATAATATAATTTTTTATCAAGTACATAATTTCTTTTATCAAAATAAAATACAAGGTATAAATATTTATTATATATACATTACAATATTCTCAATAATATTTTTGTACACTTTGTTTTGTCAAAACATGTTATGCACTCTCTAATCCTAATCAAAATATATTCGGGTATTCGCATTACTTTTTAGAATATTTAGTATTTGATATCTAGATTAAATTTTAATGATACGCATCAAATAATGATTTATTTATAAAATTTAATCTAAATTACATTAAAAATCATATAAATAATAGAATATAATGATGGCATAATAAAGCAAATAAATAGTAATAAAATATTATGTTTTTTCACAAAAAGATGTTTGGTATTAATCGAAAAAATATTCTAAATTATGGCTAAGAAATTATATAAATAATATATATAATTATTAATTATAATAAAGTAAACAAATAGTAAAAAAATGTTATTAGTATTAATACTAACTTTCTTGGGATATGTTTTAGAAAAAGTTAATTAAGTTGTTTAATATAAAATAAATAGGGATAAAATTGATAAAGAGGAGTGACTATCCTTATATTTATTTATTTATTATAACTAAAAAGTTATGTCTCGTAGTTACACAAAACTAATCTAAGATAAAAAAAATAATTTATTATTCATATTAATAATTAAAAATATTACTAATAATATAATACATACTTTTATCTTCATTTTCAGATTAATTTTATTTTCGACTCTCTTATTTGTAATACATCAACTAATTAATTCACAACACTAAATTCATTTATTTTTTCTCATGTTTCCGTTTACTAATTTGATTTTTTTCATTTTAACAGTCAGCAAAGCTACAACTAATTGTTACTCATTATTAATACATATATTTTTTTATTGAGAACCATGATGAATATATTTTTTATTTGTGCTAGAAAATATCTGTATTGAATGACACCCCGAATTAATGCATTTAAAAAGAACTTACAAAAGTAATTTTTTGAAATAAAATATAATTTTATATGTATATTAAAAGGCATTAGAATATTATTTTATTTCAAATCATGGACTTCACAATGCAATTTCTCTATGGGCATCCCAATCTATTGAGACGGTCATCGTGTTGGATCAAAGAAAACTAGTTAGATTTAATTTTTTAACTTTTAACAATTTTTTAGTGAATATAACTTGAAGTAAAAAATAATATTAGCTAAAATAAGTAAGATCTAAAAATAAATGTGTATTTAGAAATCATTTTATATAAAATAATAATTGACTGAAATGGTATTATTAAGTTGTAATTATATCCGACCCAATTTTTTTTGTTTTGATCAAATTTGTCGAATTGACAAGTCATGTCGACCATTTGATATGATCAGATCGATCAGAGCTATGCTTTCTCTAGACCATATTGCTTCTTCTTTCTCTAGTTTTAAAATTTTAACTATCTATTGAAGTTGTTTCTAATATATTAGCTACTAATTAGTTTAAAAGATTGAGCCACGAGTTCATGATGTTGTTCACTTAGAGAAAAAATAACTAATATTGAATAATAGAACCATCAAAATTAGAATTCAAGACATCTTAATTTTTTCTCTTACTATCAACTACCTTAAAAAATTAAACTATTGAAAAGAATACTGTTTTTATATTTTTAATTTAACAATTATATGAATTTTAAAACGATGATAAATATATGAAAATATTTTAAGAACTATATAGAAATTAATCGAGAACTATAACCGTTCTTAATTCTCGATAGTTCCGGTAAACATTTCATCCCTCAAAAAATAATCATTAAACTTTATTGATTTTTATTGCCAAGTTGGGATCAAGTTTCTTTTTTATTTTGCTTTTCAAATATTTTAGTTTTCTTGTTATTACTTTCACTTTTACATTTCTTTTTTCTTAACTTTATTTTGAATATTATACTTTTATATTGTCTTAATTTTTTAATTAGTTCATTCTTCTAATTAAGTCACTTAATTAACTAAATTATATTATTATATTTAATTAAGATAATATTTGACATTAATTTTCCTTTTCTTATTTTATTCTTTTATGTTACTCCTTTTTTAATTTATTTTGCTTTATAATTTGACTCTAATCAAATCTTATACTTAATACATGAAGTCATGATATTAAATTATAGTTTTGATATGTAATTTAGTTATTAGCTAACATTATTATTTTTTGCTTCCATCTTATTTTTTTCTTACATTGCTTTACATTTTTTACCGTTATTTTTTGTTGTTAATATTTTTGTTTTTAATTAGTTTTTAGTATTAGTTTATTTGTTAGCTCATCCTTGATCAAATTATAAAAAAATATATTTAAGAAAAAAATGGAGATGCTATCTACTTAAGTAGGTAGCACCGTACTACTTCTCATAATAATCGTAGGATGTTAAATATACGATGGATATAAAATTTTATTTTTTTTAAATAGTTTATTATAAGTTGTTAGATCTAGCGTATACATCCTACGGTTGTTAAGATAAGTAGTACGGTGTTACCTATTTAAATAAGTAGCACATCCATTTGACCTTATATTTAATATGTGAAGATATTATTTGATATAATATTTCATTCAATTCTATTTAAATAAATATATAGTAATTATTATTATTAGTATTTTAGCATAAGTTTACACTATTAATATCTATAGTAATCGTATAAAATAAATAATTATCAACTATCATATATATACATTTACTTTACTATTTTTAATATTTTTAAAAAATAAATTATTTTTAATTTTAGAGGTTCTTTCAAACATCCATCCAACTAAAATATTTAATCAATCATTTACCAAATTAAAATTTATCGGTCTAAAATCTAACTCATTGATTGCATAACACAAGCATGCACTGTTCCGGCCGTGAACCTGTACGGTATTTCACAAGACTACAAAATATGATTTCGTACACCGAAAAAGACATGATCTAGTCGTGATATTTTGTTTTTTTTTCTATTAGTCACATAGCTATATAACAATTTATGACGTCATTTAATTGTGCATTCTCTTTAAATACTACGGGTGATAATTTTATCGACTTTGGAGAGTGTATTTAAGTTTTTAGGAGGATAAATAATTTCTCTAAATTAATTCATTTGTAACTTGATCGAAATTATCTAAATTATGCTATAATGAAGTTGAGGCAAAGTGATAATAATATATTTAATTACTCTTAAGAGGTATTTCTCTTGGGTCCATAGTTTACTCATTTTTAATATATAGACAATTTGAATTACTTATAATGCAATAATCTAGATTACTTGTAGTGTTTCATAACAATCTTATTTATATTTAATTTTTATGTTCACTCTTTAAATTTTTCATAAACAAAACATAACACAATAAAATACATCATATAATAATAACCATCAATATCCCCCTCCCCCATTTTAAATCTAGATCATAGATTCAATATATTTAAGATTATCTTTCAATATAGCTTCAAATCTCCAAATTCGCCTATCTTTCCGAAGAACAATTAGAACTCGAGCTTCAATTAAATAAATTTGATTCACACACTTGAAATTTTGAGGTAATTTTCTTTTTTATTAACTAATCTCCACATAGTTTAAATATCAACTTAAATATACTTGAGTTTCTCATCGTGTAATATAACTTCAAGTTTGACACTCAATTCCAAGATTAAAATCTAACAAATTCACACATCCTCAATTTTTTTTACATTTATGATCACATTTCCTATTATCATATTGATGATAAAAGAACTTTTGGATACCATATTAAAGTTCAATTTTACTAGTTTTATCTGATGAAACAATTTCAACTTGACAATTATTTTTTTCTTAATCAACCCTTTACACTTCTTTCAATGGTTAATGCCGGTTCAAGTTTTCGATAGAGGATCGAAAGGCGTCCCATTCCAATCGTTCGTTCGACAAATTTTTCACTAACACATCATACACGACGGAGTTGATGAATCAGTCTCAACTCTCAATCGATTACCAGAGGTGCACCAGTCCGGTTTTGATGATACATATTCTCTAATGAAATGATATCTTAAGTCAATGTGCTTAGTTCTGGAATATTGCACATGATTTTTAGTCATTTTATAGCACTTGTATTATCACACTTTAATGGCATGATTTCACATGTTATATCATAGTCTAGGAGTTGTTGTTTCATCCACAACAGTTGAGCACAACAACTTCCAGCAACTATATATTTAGTTTCAGTTGTGGAGAGTGCAATTGAGTTTTGCTTCTTGCTAGCCCAAGATATTAATGAGCTACCAAGAAAACAACACATACTACTGATGCTTTTTCTATCTACTCTACATCCAACAAGTCTGAATTAGTGTAAGCATAAAGATCAAATAAGGAGTTTATGTCATACCACAGTTTTCTGAACATGATGAGAGACCCTCGATGTCCATCTTCCAAATTCTTGCAGGCTTCTGTCAGCAAAAGTAAATGGCTCCGCTGAGAGACTTTTGATAGAGTGGGAGACAGAAAAAGAAAAATGTAATGACAAAGTCTGACTTTTTCTTGACGATATCATCCTACAATTCCTTTCTCAACCTCTATAAATTCATCCAAGCACACCTGGAATCACCACAATAGAAATGATCTGGGAGGAGCGGCGCGAGAATTCGTACTAGTTATTCACCGTCTTTAATGTATACTAATTGATAGAAAATGCTTACTACATAGCTAAACAAAAGAAATGAACAATGATTGCCGCTACCAAAAGAGAGCAAAAAAAAGAAGAGCCCTAAGCTGGTAGAATGGTTAGAAGACCCAGGCTTCATGCCCCCATTTCGTGTCCAAGATAGGAAGGGCTTACAAACGAGTGATCCCTAAGGTGACTAACCACAAAATTCACTGGTGGGATAGTTGGATCATCAAAAGTCGAGTTTTATGTCCACTTTGCCAAGGGAGGATTAAGGCGGATAAGCTCACACTCCTATTTCATCATTGTCAAGTTTGGTAAGAGTAATCATGGGAGTAGAGTTGAGTTTATAATCATTCATTCCAAATCTCATAAGCAGCTCCTTGGTGTACTTTTCTTGGTTTAAAAAAATTCCATCCTTAGTTTGCTTAACTTGGAAATCAAAAAAATATGTTAACTCTCCTACTAAACGCATCTCAAACTCTTTATGCATGAGAACCTCAAATTCTTTACACATTTGAGAATTTGTGGATCCATAGATAATGTCATCCACATATATATGCACAACTAATATATCCATCCCATAATGCTTCAAGAGTTGTGTCTACCTTTTTCTTTTGAAAACTCATTTTCAAGAAGAAATGAACTCAATCTTTCATACCAAGCTCTAGGAGCTTGCTTTAGCCCATATAGTACCTTAGAAAGCTTAAATACATGATCCGAATGTTTTGAGCTCGCAAAATCTGGAGGTTGTTCAATATAAATTTCTTCATTTATATACTCATTTAGAAATGCTGATTCAAGATTCATTTGAAACAATTTAAAATATCTGAAGCAAGCAAATACTAAAAAAAATTGAATTGCTTCTAAATGAGTAACTGATACAAAAGTCTCATCAAAATCAATTCCTTCAACTTTAGAGTAACATTTTGCAACTAATCTAGTCTTATTTCTCACAACAACTCCAGTTTCATCTAGTTTGTTTCTAAATACCCATTTTGTTTCAACTATAGGATGATCCTTAGGTCTCTTTACCAAATGTCAAACTTGATTTCTCTCAAAATTGTTCAGTTCCTCATGCATAGAATTTATCCAGTTCGGATCATCCATTGCATCATCTATAATTTTGGGTTCTATTTGGGATAAGAAGGCAGAAAAAATACAAAAGTTTCTTAATGACTTTCTTGTTTTCACACCTTTATTTATATCTCTAATTATATTATCTAAATAGTGTGAATGTACTTGTCTCCAATCATGTTGCTCATTAGGGGGTAATTCTACCTCTAAATCAATTTCTTGTGAGTTTTCCTCATTTATCATAGTAATTTCATCATTTGTGATTTTAATAGGTTGATAATCCTCTTCCTTATAGGTCATCTAATTTAGGTCACGATCATCCTTATTATGCTCATTTATGATTTTAATCTCTCTAAATTTATCAGCAACATCCTTAACTTCATTGAAAATGACATGTATTGATTCCTCCACTACAAGNGGAATGATGAGGACCGAAAGAATAGACCTCCAAAGTGAGTTGGTAATCTCCCTCGGGTTGGATATAATTTTAGGAGAGTCCAGGCATCATGAAAGAAATTTGGCACAGTCAGCCAGTTAGGCTGTTGCAAATCGCAATATGATGAGAGACCCCCGATGTCCATCTTCCAAATTCTTGCAGGCTTCTGTCGGCAAAAGTAAATGGCTCCGCTGAGAGGCTTTTGATAGAGAGTGGGAGACCGAAAAAGAAAAATGTAATGACAAAGTCTGACTCTTTCTTGACGATATCATCCTGCAATTCCTTTCTCAACCTCTATAAATTCATCCAAGCACACCTGGAATCACCACAATAGAAATGATCTGGGAGGAGCGGCGCGAGAATTCGTACTAGTTATTCACCGTCTTTAATGTATACTAATTGATAGAAAATGCTTACTACATAGCTAAACAAAAGAAATGAACAATGATTGCCGCTACCAAAAGAGAGCAAAAAAAAGAAGAGCCCTAAGCTGGTAGAATGGTTAGAAGACCCAGGCTTCATGCCCCCATTTCGTGTCCAAGATAGGAAGGGCTTACAAACGAGTGATCCCTAAGGTGACTAACCACAAAATTCACTGGTGGGATAGTTGGATCATCAAAAGTCGAGTTTTATGTCCACTTTGCCAAGGGAGGATTAAGGCGGATAAGCTCACACTCCTATTTCATCATTGTCAAGTTTGGTAAGAGTAATCATGGGAGTAGAGTTGAGTTTATAATCATTCATTCCAAATCTCATAAGCAGCTCCTTGGTGTACTTTTCTTGGTTTAAAAAAATTCCATCCTTAGTTTGCTTAACTTGGAAATCAAAAAAATATGTTAACTCTCCTACTAAACGCATCTCAAACTCTTTATGCATGAGAACCTCAAATTCTTTACACATTTGAGAATTTGTGGATCCATAGATAATGTCATCCACATATATATGCACAACTAATATATCCATCCCATAATGCTTCAAGAGTTGTGTCTACCTTTTTCTTTTGAAAACTCATTTTCAAGAAGAAATGAACTCAATCTTTCATACCAAGCTCTAGGAGCTTGCTTTAGCCCATATAGTACCTTAGAAAGCTTAAATACATGATCCGAATGTTTTGAGCTCGCAAAATCTGGAGGTTGTTCAATATAAATTTCTTCATTTATATACTCATTTAGAAATGCTGATTCAAGATTCATTTGAAACAATTTAAAATATCTGAAGCAAGCAAATACTAAAAAAAATTGAATTGCTTCTAAATGAGTAACTGATACAAAAGTCTCATCAAAATCAATTCCTTCAACTTTAGAGTAACATTTTGCAACTAATCTAGTCTTATTTCTCACAACAACTCCAGTTTCATCTAGTTTGTTTCTAAATACCCATTTTGTTTCAACTATAGGATGATCCTTAGGTCTCTTTACCAAATGTCAAACTTGATTTCTCTCAAAATTGTTCAGTTCCTCATGCATAGAATTTATCCAGTTCGGATCATCCATTGCATCATCTATAATTTTGGGTTCTATTTGGGATAAGAAGGCAGAAAAAATACAAAAGTTTCTTAATGACTTTCTTGTTTTCACACCTTTATTTATATCTCTAATTATATTATCTAAATAGTGTGAATGTACTTGTCTCCAATCATGTTGCTCATTAGGGGGTAATTCTACCTCTAAATCAATTTCTTGTGAGTTTTCCTCATTTATCATAGTAATTTCATCATTTGTGATTTTAATAGGTTGATAATCCTCTTCCTTATAGGTCATCTAATTTAGGTCACGATCATCCTTATTATGCTCATTTATGATTTTAATCTCTCTAAATTTATCAGCAACATCCTTAACTTCATTGAAAATGACATGTATTGATTCCTCCACTACAAGTGTTCTCTTGTTATACACTCTATAGACTTTGCTGAAATTTGAGTATCCTAGAAAAAGTGCATCATCACTCTTTTCATCAAATTTTTCTAGCTTATCCAAGATTCTCAAAATAAAACACTTACATCCAAATACTCTAAAGTATGAGATATTTGGTTTTTTATCATATATGATTTCAAATCATGTTTTCTTTTCTAAGGTCTAATCAATACTCTATTTTGAATATAACACGATGTATTAACATATTCTGCCCAAAAATATTTGGGCAACTTGCTCTCACTTAGTAAAGTCCTAGTCATCTCAATTAGAGTTTTTAATTTTTCTTTTCACATCTTCATTTTGCTGTGGAGTTCTTGGTGTTGAGAATTGATGAAGAATTTCATTATTCTCACAAAATTTCTCAAACTTTAAGTTGTCAAATTCACCTCCATGATCACATTGAATCTTGAAGGTTTTCATATTTAATTCATTTTGAACTCCTTTTGCAAATGTAGTAAATATCTCAAAGGTTTCATGCTTATGTACAAGAAACAAAGTCCAAGTGAATCTGGAAAAGTCATCTACAATTACACATACATATTTCTTACCACCAAGACTGGTGGTGTATATTGGACCAAACAAATCAAGATGTATTATTTGTAGAGGTATATTTGTGGAAATTTCATTTTTCGATTTAAAGGATGTCATATGTTGTTTGCCCTTTTGGCATGAAGAACAAAAAATATTTTTCTCAACTTTATTTTGGACAAACCTCTAGCAAGATTATGTTTCACTAATTTATGCATGGCTTTATAGCTTAAATGTCCTAATCTTTTATGTCATAATTTAATTTCATCATGCATAACATTTAAGCACTTGTGATTAGGCAGATCATCAAAATCGATCACATAAACATTTTGATGCCTTATTCTGTATACAGAACATTTTCATTGTTATCACATATTAGGAATTTATTTTGTTCAAACTTAACAATGTAATTTTTATCACAAAGCTGACTAATGCTTAGCAAATTATGTTTCAAATTTTCTACCAGCCACACATATTCTATAACATTACCTTTACTAAGGATTTTTCTTTGATTGTTATCTCCAAAAGTCACCTTTCCACTTGATGTTCTTGTTATGCTCAAGAAGTTCTCTTCATTCCAGTCGTATGTCTTGAGAAGTCACTGTCAAGGTACCACCTTGTTGATTTTGCTTTGCTTCTTTTGGTACCTACAAGAACAATACATAATTTATACTTTTGGTATCCAAAAGATTTTGGGTCCAGAATTGTTAGTGCTAAAAGTTCCTTTAGGAACCCATACTTGTATAACATTAAAAAGAATGCTTCTCCTAGATTTATACTCAAAGTTGTGATGTCCTAAATGACCACAATTGAAACATCCAACATTTTTTAATAAGATCTCTTATATCTATGATGAGCATGAACATTTCTATTTTGCATTTGTGTGGACTGAGCATTTCTGTTTGTTTATAAGCCCTTGACTACTTATAAAGAAAGGATAGGGGGCTATTCACCTTTGCCTTTTGAAACTTAGCTACTTAATAAAATAAAGAAAAATGAAAGACTAATGTAAAGGCGAACGGGGCTCCCAGGCCGGGACGTCTGGGAGAATGCTTGGCCTCCTGCGCCAGAAGCTCACCCTTCGCAGATTTTTTGATTTGATAAAATTTTTGTTCATATTTACAGGAGTAATATATAAGTAAGAATGTACATAACTATTTTTAAAAGTATGCATATGAACAAGTTTTGTGTTTCTATGATACATGAAAACATAATTTTTTTGTTTAGATTTAGTTGCAGCATTTTTATATTGAATATTTGTATTTCCCTTTGATGCAACACCTTGAATAGTTTCAGCTTTAAGATCTATAATATTTTTACTTATAACGTGAGAGCTAGTAGAAGCAGTTCTAGTTTCATTTATGCAACTTGAGGTATACAAGAACTAGGCAGATTTAGATCAAAAGTAAGTGTAGCTTTTACAAAAGTGGTTCCTTGAGACATATTATCACATAAGGGGTCAAAACCTAATCACTTTTTATTTAAAGGACTCTTGTGTTGGGACATTATTACATCTAACATTTTCCCACCATAAGAGAATGTTTCAAATTTGTTCTTAGTATCAAATAGTTATGTTTTCAAAGAGTTTATAGTGTCAACATGTCTTTCTAAATTATCATTATTAGTTACTACTTGAGCATTCAAATCAGAATTTATTTTTCAAAATCAGCACTATTTTCCTTCATCTTATTATTTTCTTGAATAAGATTATCATTTTTTCTTTTCAAGATAGAATATTTCCTAATCATAATGTTGAATTCTTTGTGCATATCAAATATGATATCTTCATCACAATCATCTTCATTATCATCACTATCACTATCATTATCATTAGAGTGACTAGAGGATACCTCATCATTCGTCATAAGGCACAACAATGCTTCCTCTTCTTTTTCTGAAGATGCTCATTCAGCTTCACTGTCTTCATCACTTGAATTATCTCTAAGTGAGTTTAAGTATCTTCTTCTTCTTGTAATCTGAGGAGCTTTTCCCTTTGTTCTTTCTATTTAGTTTTGGACACTCGCTCTTGTAATGTCCAAGATTGTTGCATTCATAGCATTTTATCTTGGACTTGTCAACTGGTCCTTTTTTCTTGGAGAACTTCATAAATTTACTGAAACCTCTTTGCCTATAGAGCCAATTTTTTCTCATTGAAATCTGCATTATTTTCATCAGATTCTTCATCTTCATCATCAGTTTCAATTTTCTTTGATTTCAAAGCTAATGCCTTCTTCCTTGAACCAACTTCTTCTCTTTCTTCATCAAGAGTCATCTCATAGGTTAGGAGGGATCATATGAGATCATCAAAGTCCAACTTGTTCAAATCATGTTGTCCCTCGACCACAGTTCTCTTCATATGCCATTTTGGTGCTAAGGACCTGAGGAACTTTTTCACTCTTTGAGCATTAGACTTTGGGTCATCCAAAGTGGCTAACTCATTCACAATATCATTAAACCGAACTAACATACTATTTACATACTATCATGCTTCATTTTAAAAAAAAATCATATTGATGATTTAAGATATTTAGTTTTGATTCTTTAACTTTTTTAGTTCCTTCATGTGTAACTACAAGTTTTTTTTCAGATTTCATTTGCACTGGTACAATAAGATATTCATTGAATTCTATTTGATCTAATGCACAAAAGAAAATATTTTTTGCTTTCCAATCTAACTTAATTAGATTCTTAGTTGTAGAGTCATATTCACTGCTAGGTATGGGAGTATGGACAACATTTACTACCCTAGTAGGCACTCAAAATCATTTTCAATGACATCCTAGATATCACAGTCCATGAAACATACATAGGCCTGCAATCTGATTTTCTAATAAGAAAATTTTGATGCTTTAAACAAAGAGGGTCTAGAGGTAGATTGTCCTTCTCATAGGGTGAATCCATTTGATGTCATTTTGGCTCTAGATTGTTAGGTCTATATGAAATTTATAGATTAATACAAACTTATGAGCAACCTTGATATGATACCAATTGTAGGATCTAGATGACACCAAGAGGGGAGTGAATTGATGTATTAAATTTTTTTGCTAAATTACGATTATGCAGCGAAAATTTTCACAAATTAAAAACAAATAATCAAATGCACAGAAAGAAAAAAAATGCAAACATGTTTGTTGACAAGGTTCGACCGAACTCTTGATATACGTTTCCGCTCCGGTCTTCTCGAACTCGAGATTTTCGAAAATCACTAAACTCCTTCAAGGGCAAAGACTCCCTTCAGCTTATAGATGACAAGGAGACAACCTCTTACAATTGAGCTCACTCAATAACACTCAATTTTTCTCTCTTCTATTATAGATTCTCACTTGAATACTTAGAAAGAGGAACTTGGGCTTTTCACTCAAGCTTATAAGTTTTTAAACAATTTGCCAAAGTTATCGACTCCCAAGACTCTTGGGACTACAATTTATACTCTCACATGAACGACCTAATTTCTCTCTCAAAAAATTAGCCATTAATGCAAGTACAATACCCTTAGTCGCCCGCTTCTATCCGCTGCACTGATGAAGTCGCCTGTCAATAATGCCGCTTGGTACTTCGATCATTCGTTGCTCACATTCGGACGTCCGCAGTCAAAGCTTTCAACCTTCATTCCTTATTCTGTCTTTCATAGGTCGTCCACATCATTCATCTCAGCTCTTCGGACGACCTCTGCTTCAATTTATTTCCTTATCAAGCTCCTTCGGTCGTTTGCTGCTCACCTTCGGATGCCCGATTTGACTTAACTCATTTCCGTCAGCTTTTCCTTGGTCGTCCATTGATTTCAATTAATGCCTT
Source organism: Pontederia paniculata (assembly GCA_001647135.1). Lineage (NCBI taxonomy): Eukaryota > Viridiplantae > Streptophyta > Magnoliopsida > Commelinales > Pontederiaceae > Pontederia > Pontederia paniculata. Next base: position 32,225 of record LTAE01002522.1, on the reverse strand, counting down.
CGGACGACCTATATTTCTTTAGTCAGTACTTTCGGCTGCCCGCTTATACTTCACTAAAATCCTCGGACGTCCGTTCTTTATCTTCTGACATTCTTCTGATCATCCACTAACAACACTCAGGTACCGTGGACGACATTTCTTTGTCTTCTGACATTCTTTGGTCGTCCTTTGATACTGCTTAACTTCTTCGAACGTTCACTGATTTATCTTCTAAGCTCTCGGACATCCTTTGTCTTCAATATGAATACTTTGGTTGATCACCGTTTTTCTTTGACGACCTTTCTTTTCATCACATTGCTCATGCATTCTTCTGGTAGTCCACTGCTTTAACTCCAAAGCTCTCGAACGTCCTTTGTTCTTGTCAGTGATACTTTGGTCGTCCATTGTTCATATTCGGACGACCTTTGTTTTTGTACTTCTGCTTCTGCACTGAACTGGTCGTCCACTGTTTTAACTATTAAGCCATTGGACGACCTTTCTCTTTGCTGAAAGTACTTCGGTCGTCCGCATAATTTTTCGGACGACCTCTCTTTACTTAAACACTTTTTTTGATTGTCCACTGCTTTAACTCCAAAGCTCTTGGGCGACCTATTCTTCTAGCTGAGGTTCTTCGGTCATCCACTGTTTCTTCCCTTGGAATTTTAGATGACCTTTCCTGCCTTCACTAATAAATTATTTTTCTCTTTTCCTTTATAAGGCATCTGATTAATCCTTGGGGCACCCATTTTTTAACCTTGTACTGTATACTTCAAACCTTCGGTCGTCCACTTATTTCAACGGGAGACCTTTCCTCTTTTGTCTGTATCTTCGGTCGATCTTTTCACATTCTTAGGATGACCGCTTCATACTTAGCTTCACATCCTCTGTCTTTGCTCTATACTTCGATAGACCTTTTCACATTCTTAGGACGACCGCTTCATACTTAAGATTTTTTCTCAAGTCTTCTCAGGACATAGGTCATCCAATGTTCAACTCTGGTTGACCTATTTATGACCAAACATAAAGATCTTGTCTTATACAAACACATGAAAGATCATTAGTACATACTAAGTTTCCTCTCAAATTTGTGATCACCAAAATAATCTCGGGATCCTAAATTCAATATATCTTACTTTCATTTGTCTCGATCCGCCTCACATACGCCCTTCCCTTCCTTGAGTCTTCCAAGAGAGAAGGAGAGAGAAGGGGGAGAGAGAGATAAATCTGATGTTTGGGTTTAAGGAAAGAATAATTGAGAGTCTGTCTCCTCTAACCCTCTATTTATAGGAGTTTTTTAGGATGTAGTCCAAGTTCAACTCAATTTAATCCCTCTTATTTTAATTATGATTAGGGGTATTTTAAGAACTAATTTGGATAGAATTAGAAATATGAAATTGATTAGAAATATGTATACCAATTTGATCTTAATTATTAATTTTTTCTAATCCTAATCAAATTGTATTTTATCTTTTAATTATAAAAAGTTTGGGGCATTACGTCTTCGGTCTTCACCAATATTTTCTTTTACAAATGATTAAAAAGTAATCGTCCTAAAAATAGAGCGTGGCATAGAGATTATTAAAAAATTTGGAGTTCAATTTCATTAATAAGATTTATGCTTTTTTTCAGCATTTCCTTTCTCCCTTTCCAACAGAAGAAAAATACTCGTCCAATAAGCTTCAGTTGTACTCGTGTTTATGTGCACTATGCTTTATCTGCAATTGAACATAGTACACGTACATTAGGACTCATGGATTTTGTGAACTACAAACATAATAACACGTACAGATTCACACGAGGTTTAATATGAAAAAGATTATAAAAATCGAGAGGTTAAATACTCCGATATGATTATCAATCATACTCCATTACTTGCACAAATTAAGAACATAGAACAAATACAATCTAACATTTTGTATGCATCAGTCATTTATTTTTAAGTATCGAATAATACTATCAATAAATATATACACTTCAATGATCAATAGTATATTATGTCAATTATTTTAGTGCAATCAATTGTTTTCAACAAGATTGTCAAGTTCGAATTTCTACCTAAGTTTATTTCAGAGGAGGTACATTTGTATCACAGATATAATGCATAAATATGTAGAGTTTTATATATAATATTAATTTATTAATAATAACTTACAAAATTATATTAAGTATATTATTTCTAAAAAAATAGACAAAAATAATATTAATAATCAATAAATGAAAATTCATAAGCATACAAAATTCGTGAAAAGTACAACAATAATTCATTCTAAGATTGTCAAGTTTCATCGTAGGTTCAATTGATGTCGCGTAAATTCATATAGTCAACTTATAAAATTTATGTAGTAAACAAATATATGTATAAAATAATTATTGCATTCTTCATAAGATATATTTTATCATTTAATTATTATTATAGTATCTTCATTATCATAACTATCTTACCATACTAATTTTTTCTTATAACATATTTGTTCATCATTTTTTATGTTTAAACATTATGGTATGAAAAATGAATTAGTAAAAAAAATTAGTTGACAAACTAATATTAATATACTACTTAAAATAATGTTATATTATTGTATTTTTTCACTATCTATTATAATTTACTATAACATATTAGTTTTTAAAATTACAAAAAAAATAATGGTAAAAAGTAAAAGGGAAAAAATCACAAAATAACAAAAACCATATATAAAGTTGCTTAAAACTATACAAATGTTGTAGGTAGTGAGATTTGAACTCAAAATTACTTGCACTTTGATATTCCTACTAACCAAAATGTCACTACAACACTTGCATCATAAAGTCGTTGAATTCGTTGTTAATGCGTACAAACATAAGTTTTTATGAGTGAAATCGCAATCAGATTAGTATTTACTTATATTTAAGTTTTTGCGTCGAGTTAAATCATTTTTTGATCCTAAAAATGTAAACTCATAAGTTTTTATGTAGTAAAATTAGTTTTGTTTACAACCTTGATTTTTAGTGTACTAGTTTTACTGGCCACTTTATGAAAGTTATTATCTAATGATAATAATATGTTGATGATCATTACACCAGTATGAGACAATTCTATATTTCATCAATGCGAATCAATGTTGATAATCAATATCATACTAGAAATATTGTCTACTCTACCATAATCAATGTCATCTATGAGTACTAATTTTTTTAATATACTACTTCAAATATCGATATCCGAATAACCATTATCCATAAATCTCAAAAAGTTAAGTACATGAATCCATACATAAAATATCGAAAAATCAAATCCCACACATCATAATATTAGCTCAAAAGACAATCACATAATTAATTAATATAATTAATCATATAAGCTAAAGAAATAATTTACTGAACTACTACAATGTGGGCTCACTCCAAGTCTCCTGCGTCCGAGTGAATTTACGAATTGAGAGCCTAATCAAACAATTCTATAAGTGTCACTTATGATATGTTTGTACATTTATTTTCACATATATGAATTTATGTCTTGTGGTCATGAGATCAATTAAAATGTTATGTTTATTTGAAATTTTCAGATTTAATAATAACAATTCCCAAAACTATATATATGTCCGAAATTAGCAATCATCCATACATATCCATTTGCTTATGAATTTAGTTACTAATTACTCATGTAATCATGCTCATAATTTAATTCTTTAATTACTAAACTAAATGTTACTTAATTATTGATAAACCTTACTACAATTTACTATTTCCGCCATTGGTTTTATTTAGCCATTCTTTAGCTATAGCCAATTATGTGAGGTATTTATCAAGTTAATTCATCACACGATATCATATCCCTTAGTTTGTAATAAATGATTGGTTGTATCAAATTTGTGATATTGCCACATGATTATCTTAATCTAATTCAGGTAAGTGTTCGGTCATAGCACATGCAGGAAGGAGGAAGGATGTGCCTCGTGTTCGTCTTCCCCAGCGAGCAGTCCACGGATCTAGAGGTGGAATGCGCTGCGTGAAAACGAAAGTCTACTGAGGAATGAGAGAAAAGGGTTCAGAAACAACATATGAGTGAATCATGTAGGTCCATGGAATAGACACTTGACTCACCGGAGCAAAGATGATGACCTGAGCAGCTGTATTTTCTCTGACGTCGGCAACTACGAACGAAGGATCAGAAAAATCGGGCTGCACATCAATCGGGTGGAGTTACAAGGCTGCACGGCTAATCCATTGTATTAGAACGAAGTACAAGAACCTCAATCATTCAAGGTCGTGCTCATCGCTACGAAGACGACAAACTTCCCGATGACGAACCTCTGAACCTGCGATGGCGGCTTCGAAGCATTGAAAGAGGGGAGATCGGCCATGAAGCCCTTTGGAAACAAATCGTGAAGTGACCCAAATCAATGCGTCAACTTACCGAGGAAGAACCAATTGTGAATCCCCTTTGGCTTGGGCAATGTCCAACTGAAAATAAGGCAACAATGGTCTCTGGCATTCCCTTCCGCATTCAGTAAATGAGTCATACGCCCCCTCCTTTTTCGTCTGAAACTTTCGACTCGTAATTGTTGGAGTTGGTGAATACTTCAGGACCTCTTGTTTCTCACACCGGGTACGCCCACGTGAGCTTAGGGGAATTGGAGTATTACCCAACGACATCTAACCCCTACGCACGAAAAGGGGGGGTTCGGGGGGCACCGCCCCCCAACGGGGGTTCCGCTTTTATTTAAGCTGGCCCGTATGGTGGAGATTAAGAGATTTACTATTTGTTAGGGTTTTGGACCTATATATATATTGCTCTTATTTCAGACTTGATGTTGAGCGGTTGTAACGAAAAAAAAAAGAATATAGTGAAATCTCTTTGCAAGACGTAGCCCTCTCAAAAGGGTGAACCTGGGTAAAT
>LTAE01002522.1:12643-25675 GCA_001647135.1 Pontederia paniculata | reverse complement strand
AGGTTCGAATGTACAATCCTCATCCATCCTTCATACCTTTAAGCAATTTTCTAATGCTCTTAACAAAGTTTGGTAAAGGTTCGAATGTACAATCCTCATCCATCCTTCATACCTTTAAGCATAACATTGTGATGATGCCTTTGAAAAGGAGGTCCCGACTCCAGCTTTCATATTTTGGACTTTATTCTAAGACAAAAAAGCACGTGGGCGGACTAACACGTTAAATTATGGGGTGAATTTACCTCATTATTTTTTTGATGACTACTATTAGGTAGCTATTAATTAACATTCCACATTAACTATTTCTCGATATTTTATTAAATTGATCATATTTAATCACTTAGTTTAGAATATAAAAACATTATATGTATAATCTCTCTTATCGATTTTGCAGATATCTATTTTATTACAGAATTCCACGGCTACCAAAAAAACTTCGCACTTTCTATCTTTAATCTCCCTTATTCATGTAAGACATGTTTTTTTTGTGTGTAATGAATAATTTTATTATAATTAATTAACTTTTATTTTTCTTGCACAAAAAATAGTTTAGCAACAAAGAGAAGCAAACTTAATATATAACTAAAGCCTATATCTAGATCAATTTACAATATTTATGTATATAAATGAGATGTATATCTAAATAGTACATTGAACATAGTAGTCCAATTTTATTTCTTTTTTCGGTACATCCAACTTGTATTTTTATGAATTTCGATCACTCCAAAATCGAAGACTAACTCTTTTAATTTCTAGCTTTCTTAAAATTTTTTCATATAGATAAAGTCTAGCGTCCTTCAAAAGAATCAATGGAGGAAAATGGATTATTATCAGTTGATGACAAATAATTATATTGACAGAGATTCATAGAAAATAATAAAATTAAACAGAAATATATACATATATATATATATATATATATATATATATATCTGTGGTACGAATCTATACTTTATTTACAATTGACCATTTAAATGATTTTATAATTCATCAATTCTTTTTTAGTATGACTTAGTTGGCTAATCAAATTAAACCACAACATAAAATTACTAATTCTATGTTATAACTTAAAAATATATAATAATGTTCATTGAATAAAATAACAATAATATATTTACCTAAAGTTATTTAAATACGATTTAATTAATGTTACCTTATTTTATATTTTCAAACTTTTGATTAACTAATGTTACCTTATTTAAATTAAATTTTAAGAAAGATCTAGAATTTTTATCTTCCATGACTATATAAAGAAAAGAGAGAGCAGACACGCAATGTTCAAACTATATAAGTAGACACGCAAGTAAGAGAGAGCAGACAAAACTTGACTTTACCAAGTCGACGTAAAATGACAAAGTTCCTGCACGTTTATTATTTTTTATTAATTTGTGGAGTTTTTTCTATTTCTTAAAATATAAAGAAAAAATTTCAAATGATAAAATTTCTAGAAAAGAAAGTTCGGATAATGCATATATATAAAAGTAAGAATGTTAACCAAAGTCTCTCTATTTCTCTACTTCGTCCTATCCAAAACTTACCCCCTTTCTCCAAATTTCGGATCAACATATTAAAATTATTAGTGTCAAGTTCAAATTTTGATAAATTAGTTAGGTACATTAAAGCTATAAAAAGTCTCCACCTCCATTAGCCTCGAAAAACACGAGAAATAACAAAATTATCAAAATACATGTTATAATGGATCCCAGCAAAAACCATCACAATCTACAACTTGCTACATATCCGTACGGCAAGTAAGGCAGCAAAGATGAGAGGAACCTTGACGTAACTACCAGCTCGACAAATAAACTAATGGCGCCAAGTTGGCATGGACATTTTTTCCTAGTTATCCACTTATCCGGTTTTTGACACGTCAGATAAAGATTAAATAATGGTGAGTAAAGACATGCAACTGACCAGTTCTTTTCACATCCTCTTCTGGATATTGCGTATATATATGCCATCATGTCACTAGCCTTAGGGACATACCAGATCTCTAGCTGAAATAGTAAGCCACGTACGCCCGAGCGGAGGCAGATAGCTACTAGTTCATAATCAAACATGGTGAGTATCTACCCGCGTATACCTAAATTTGAATGATATCACCGATCGGCAGAAGAATTCGAGTGCACTGTAATCTGACTGATGATACAATTGGTTTCATGTATGCATGCTTTTAATTTCATGGGTACGTGCAGGGTTTGGCAATGTCGGGGCCGGTCGGCGGAATCGGAGGATCATATTTCTTTTCGTCCATGGATCCTAGGACTAACTTGTTGGTAGTGAGGGTATGGGCAAGAGAAGATTGCATTGCTGCCATCCAGATCAGGTATGAGGTGAATGGAAAAATTTCTGATTCAGAAGTCTGGGGAAACAGTCAGCAAGCAGGAACAAAATTTAATGAGGTAAGTAAATTAAAGATATGTATATGCAACTTGGGTTAGCAATAGCAATAAGCACGATCATGAGCTTTAGCTTAACTTTATGCTTATTTTTTTATAAACAAGAGTCAAACTGTTTTTTAGATCAAGAATAGTTTATTTAAATAGTCTTGATCTGTTTATAAATGGCCTAATCTATCAGCTTCCGAGGGCATCATAATAATTAACATATTTATTGAAATATCAATCCAAATGATAATGCTTATATCTTTCTAACTATTTATGATTAAACAAATAATTTAAATTAAAATAACAAACTTCATAATATGCGTTCGGCTAATTAACCAATGATCAACACATTCCACTATAAAAAAGATAAATAATCAGTACTTTCTTCACATGAATACTTATGTACGTATGTGTGTATATACGCATGCATGTTCTGCAGGTTGTTTTAAAAGTTACGCAAGGCGAGTTCATGAGCTCCACCAGTGGCACCGTCGGCAAATCAACGGAGGGCTTCGTAGTCGTAAGATCCCTCTTGTTTCAAACCAACCTCACTGCTTACGGTCCATTTGGCAATACAGCTTCGGATTCGGCCGCCCATTCCTTCAATCTGTCAGCGGGGAACGAGGGAAAGATCGCTGGCTTCTATGGATACTCGGGATCACTTATTGATGCCATCGGAATTCTTGCGAAGCCAAACACAGTGCCGGTGAAGGAGGGACCATGCGGTGGCGCCGGAGGAGGCATGTTCGCCATGGACATGAACGCTGACACCAGCTTGTTGGGAGTCAGGGTTTGGAATAGAAATGACTGCATTGTTGCCATCCAGGTGAACTATCGTATCACCGGACAACAAGATACTTGGTCCACCACCTGGGGGAACAGTCAGATATCAGGAGCAACATTGAATGAGGTAAATCAAACTAAGCTAGAATTACTTCGCTTACATTTTTTTCCATATTATCTACTTAGAGGATACGAAGGTAAAGGTGTTGTTTGGTTGGTTAAAAGAATATGGCAGAATGAAATTAGTTAGTTCGACAACGAAAAGAATAAACCATTCCAGTTATTTGGTGGGATAACTTATCTCTTAGAAAACTACGTACTATTGTTCTTGAACTAATTAACTGTACCAATTAATTACTTGAACTATACCCAGAACGGGTTATTGAGTTCACATGCAGTTAATTAAGGATATGTACATGTACTGCAGATTTCGTTTGGAGGCAGATCCTTGAAATCCATGAGTGGTTACATGGGAAATTCCACTGAGGGCATCTTCGTCGTAAAAGCTTTGAGTTTTGTGACCGACAATGGTGTCACTTACGGTCCATACGGCAAACAGGAAGGGGCTCCGTTTGCCTTCGGAACAGGGACTGTAGGAGAGATTATTGGCTTCCATGGACGGTCCGGGCAACTGCTTGATGCCATTGGGGTGATTTTGTTGAGCTAGTTGTATATGCTTATGATCCCATGCATGCAGTAGGTATACTCCAGGCTTGGAACTCATGCATGGTGCGTCCTAAAGTTATGCTATCTATTTGCGCTTATTGGAGTGGAGAATAAATTCGATGAGATGTCGCAAGGCTACTACAAGTTTGCAAAGTCTTTGTGTTGCTTAAAGACATCACATCTTAATTGTAACATGTGCGTAGATCTATTCATACGCGTGTGTGTATGCTTAATACCATCAATAAAATTATATTGTTTGTGTGCATATTCGAGTCCTTTTTTATAGAAGTGTGCATTTATTCATCCGGTTACCTACATAAAAAGAAGTCTTTTCTAATAATAATATTGTCCGGCGATTTATTGGTCTAGCATACACGCTCATTGCTACGAAAAAAAAAGGGTATTCGGTTTTTCACCTAGAATTTTTTATATATGATTAAAAGTACTCGATCGTCCACTAAGCTTTAGTTATAGTCGCGTGTGCACTATATTTTATATGCAGATGAACATAGTACACATACATTAGGTTCCATAAGTTCACGAGGTTTTAACAATCACAAAAATCGAGAAAAGATGATGGAGTTGTTGTGAAGTCCAAAATTTCACTGTCATAAAATGTTCTTTTACAAAGACCTTATACAAAGTTGTCTTTCTTTATTCACTTTCACCGTTCAATATGCCTTAATATGTTCGCCTCCGTCTATATATGTCAGCTTTTGTTAAATGTTTTCTGCATCTTGTCAGCATCAAACAACTTTCTTGCAAAGACTAGTTCTTAACGAAACGACAAGAAAATATTCAATTTTTCTGTGTACCACAAAACGAAGAAACATTCTAAATCAATTCCAGTTGAATCTGCATATCGGCTTCTACCCAACCACTACATGAAAGAATTCCATTATCCATACCAACAATGCAACGTTAGGTATCAACAACAGTAAACTCCAACAAGTATAACAACAAATTGTCATCTCAAAAGCATCAAATATATTGTCTAAATTACTGGAGGTCAATTGTTATATAAAGTCGTTTCCCATTAATTACGACAGCCAAAAAAAATCATTCCCCTCTACCTGCTGATGCATTAAAACGTCAAGAAAAGTGTACCAAAATTCATCATACAAGCAATATATTGTACAATAATACATCATTTGCATTTCAGCTTGATGTCAATCCCATGTGCCTTACTGATTCTGAAATCCACAAAATAACATCCTCCACAAATCCATTACAGCACGAATTATCACCGGATATGTCGGATTCATCTCTCCTACACATGTTTTCCAATTTTATTTGCAGTATCCACAGAGATTTTTTATCATTAAGACAAGCATTAGTAGCTCAAAAGAAGGATAAATGAGACATATAGAAGTATTAAATCCAATGAGAGAAGCTGCCAATTGCTGACTCAATTTTCAAATCCATCAACAACAATATCCAAAGAGTAGTCTAAAAAGGAAATGGAGCGTCAACATCGATCAAACGGAAGACAAAATTACAGGGCTACCGGAGATGAGGAAGGACGAAGAGAGGAGAGACGAATGCTGGGAATTCTCTCTCGTTTTCATGTACGAATCAAATAATTCAAGCAAATATTGTGCACATAAAATAATATTAGGCAAAGACAAAAGATGTAACGGCCCAAAAATCTGAAATAAACCTAGAGTGGCAGGCCCATATTTTTCCTTAACTAATGAGGTTTTTCTCATCATTTTGCAGGGCAAAGTGTAAATAAAAATGATCCGACCATTTGATGAGCGCCACGTGTCCCTAAGGTGTATATATACCCTCCTCCTTCTCCCACCAGCCGCTACAATACCTTTACTCCTTGACTCAACAATGATACCCTCCGTCCGTAGCTAGGGCAGCATCAACGGATGCATTTCCGACAGTGATTGCTCCATCGGAGGATACAACGACCTTCTCCTCGATGACACGAATCTAACCATAGGTGCTGATTTTATCTTGTGTGTATGTATGCAACTCAGGAACGGAGACATCATCAGCGAACAAGCTCGGAATTCGGTCGTCTTCGAGTTGCAGGCGAGGACGATTCTTTCTTGAGTGAGTTCAGACACATTGTGATGTGTTTTTTTGTTGAGCTTTGGGATTTGATTCTATCCTTTTACGATTTCGTCGCAAAGGTCGCCGAATTTGAGGACTTGTCGAATGTCGTTTGTGAGCTGCTATCTTCATTTTCTTCTTCCTCCCTCGCCAGATAAGCTAGTATGCATTGAAATCTGATTGTTCCGATTTGGACTCGACAATCCTACTACTTGCTCCCTTATTCTCGCAGAGGTTTCAAATGTGAATTCGCTGGCCTCCAATCACGACTCGACAATGGTGTTGTTTTTATTCCTTCCCTTTCCAATGAGCTAACCTATCTAGAGAGAAACCTTGATAGTGATTCGATGAGCCTTATCATTTTCCTTCCCATTCCAGCATAGACTGTCATAATCCCCAACGACGCGTATGCTCCGAGCTTGGCTATCAGCGATACAAAGCAGCCAGCCTAGCTTCCCTTTAGTGAGTTAGATATGCTTGAGGCTAACCATTCAAAAGCATTTGCATTAGGACTAACTGGACCACAAGGTTCAATTTCTTATCTCACCTTAACAGACTTCTAAATAGAAGAGTGAGAAGTTATAATGAATATAGATTGAGTTTTCGTTGACGACTCATGATGCAAACATGTTGCAATTTGTTACAGATTTTGTGCCATACACGAGATGTCAGAGCTGAGATAGAGATGACAGGACGAAGTGATCCATCTCGATATTCTCGTGAGTCTCTAATACTGTTCTAGCTTTAAGGTTTGGTTGAGATATACTAGCTGATTTGTGTGGCTTGGTAATGGAACAATGACGACCGCCTTGTTGTTGGATTTTCGGCTAGTTATCGACGAATTTCAGGAAAGTGTTGAGCTATCATTCTTCCTTTCTCGATGAGCATTCGAATATATATATTGAATCTGATATGTAGCATCGCTACTAATTTAGAATGTGGAATCTAATTTCCATGTATGCTTCTCTAGGGTTTCATAGGTTGTCATGTCACACTCTGCCGAATTTTGACATGGCATGAGGTTGATCGAGGTAAGTCCGAAGGGTATTCAGATCAGGATAGGTGATTGGGGTTTATATTCTAGCCGATTCCAAGTGGGATTGCATGCTGATTTTTCAGTTTTCGGATACTAAATGTTGCCAGAGCTGACTAGGAACTCGTCAAATTTTGAGCCACACACGGTGAGTAATAAGTGATTAATTATGATATGTTTTAGAGCTAATTTGACTTGGATAGGAAAGATGAAGTGACTGATTGTTTGGACGTAGGATTTCACTAGTTATCGAGGTCTTGTATTCGTACTTGTATGAGAAGTCAACAGAGAGCGACCCCACTCAAATTTACACACAGTGAGTCAACTTATAGGATGTGAATGACCTCGTGTTGATTTTCTTAAATAAAGAAATGCATGTTGACTCGAGAACTTTGGAATATAGTGTGCCTTCACACTACTTGACTGTTAGATCTTACGGGATCCGTCGACTTGCATCATGCGCGGTGAGTAGCAATTAGAAACATTGGTATACATTAAGAACTTAGATAAGTGTGATAGCTAAATGAGAGACTTAGTTAAATAATTTTTGTATAATAGTCAACTAGTCGGGATCATTTTGATAAATTGATATATCTTGAGAAATGAGTCTCAATGTGTTTATATTGATTCAAGAAATACCTAGATTGATTAAGTATAGAGTTAGTGTCATATAAGTGGTAGTTAGTCACATTAGATAAATATGTGAAGATATGTTTAGATTCGGGACATTAAATGAGTGTTCCAAACTTAATATCGCATATCGAGTTTAAATTATACAAGTTATTTCTCCAAGTGTTGAGTATTGAAGGTGGATTTAATAAGATGTTTATGATACTTATGATTAGGTTCTTGTGATTGTTGATTTGGACTCGAATGCATTGGATTTTACGATGCCACGTGATATCAAGGTGAGTGAAATTACCATAATAACATTAAGTATGCTCTTGTAGCTACCCAAGGTCTTACGCCGAGATAAGACATATTTTAATGAATGGATTATTGCATCTATGGGATTGTCTTGCATCATATGAAATGAATGATTGCATGCCACATTTTAATTAATTAAGTCATGTTAAGATTCATGCAATTATGGCATTTGTTCGTCTTATGGACTTCTCGATGATTTTTTATGACATCTTTTCAGATTTTTGAGTTTTATGAGATTTGATTATTCTCCTATATTAGTATCTTTTGCTAGATGTTCTTTTATGAAATGCATGTGCATTCATACTTATATGACATGTCATGATAAAAATTGCTTCATGGCATGATTTTGCATAGCATTGAAGAATGATCAACTCCAAGGAGGTGCAACAAATATTAAGACCATTTCATAGAGACAACTATTAAATCCTAACATACTATTACATCCCTAGGTGGAGGACATCAATGTAGGTAAACTAGCAAGTCTGTATATGATTGACAAGCCTCAACCCTCACAACAATTCGCTTAGGATGTTTATTGGTCATGCGACCTTAGTGAGAATTCTTTCCTTCTTTAGTCTAATTTCTTTTGTAACTACAAAGGACAAATATTTTACATGAAATCTTTTGCATAGTTTTGTCGTTGTTTTATCATCACTACAAAAATTTGAGCTATTAGCTATGGGGCACTTAATACTTAATAAGTAGCTAATTTAGTCACAAACAGTCTCATAGATAGATTTGCCACAATTTTGAGGCACCTAGAATTTGTCACTGAAAACTCATCACTAATAGTGTCAACTTATTTTGTCATTAATTGCATATTTAAATCGGTAACTAATTCATCGATAACAGTGATAGATTTTTTGGTTTCAAAACCTAAGAACCATCTCTATTCAGTCTTTATACGTCTGTAATCGATAGCTAAATAGTCACAGCAATTGATAGCAAATATGAAATTAACTTATCACTATTTAATGACTAAATGTTATCGCAAGTTATCTCCCATTTGACACATCTCGTAATAAAGTCGCCACAAATCGGTTGCAAAGCAACAATATTTTTTAACAAAATATTTGCATTTATTGAATACATCACATATACATAAATTCAAATGCAAATAAACATATAACTGAAAACATCACATAATAGTTTAACATCATATATAATCCAACATAAAGTTTCAAGAAAGTCCAACATAAATCCTAATATAATAACCGGACATAGTAGTCCGACAAATCTAACATAATATCATAACAACCAACATAACTAGCCTCCAACATCAATTCTAATAATTCGACATGGAAATAAATATATATATATATATATATATTGTAGTTACAATTAGACATCATCATCAATTATCTCTAATAATCCGACATGACATTAATATATACATGAAGCACGATTGCTTTTCTGAACTCCTGCAATTCAAAAAAAAGTTTCATTAGCAAATAGTAAGATATTATCGAATATGTAGTGAATAAAATTTTATGAACTTGTACCATGCATCATAAAGTGACTGCCAAACATCACAATTTAATCCAACAGGAGGTGAATCACGTGCTAAGGAGATGTTGTTTGTTTCCTTCATCGTCTTACTTCTTTAATTGTACAATTGTGAACGCAAATGATGTTGGGCCACATATATAACTGATGACCTCTTCAGCTAGTCTAAGCTCAAACTTATAAATATTTTGAAATAAGAAAAAAATATCATTAGTTTAAAACATATATAGATGAACTATAAATAAATTAACTTTTTTTTACTAAAAAGTGATCACACATTCGCTCAATAATGTACATCCCTCTGAATCATTATTATGCATCCATTGTCGCATTTGTTCCCCCGAGTTTCAACTAAGACGACCTTTGGACTTACATAGCCATGTAACTAACAAAGAGTACCATCAAAACCTAAGTAAAGACCCTAGTTATTCCTGCAGGTATATGTGCCAATGAACTCATTGTCCAACACTATCTCCTTTTTGGGTGTTAACCTTGATATTCAGTAAGCTTAATAGACTCTAACTAATCTAAGTTTGAGGGGATAGTGTTTTTTACCTTTCTCAATATTGGCTCGTTAAGCATTCGATCTTGTGACCTCCTCTTCCTGGAGTTCAACCAGCTACCAATCTCCAACATTTTTACTTAAAACTCTTCATGATAAGACCACATAAGACATGAAAGATGTCATCTTTTTGTTGTATCATATATAGCTTGGAGGCAAGTACAATGTTGTAGTGAGCTGAACACCATTATTTTTGCTGCCATCAGAGAGATGAAGGAAATCTGTAATATGAAATGACTTCTTATCTTCCCAAATTTATACTATAATTTTCTTCTCCTACCACTCAAGTATGTTGATAAATGCATGTCATTGTCGACAAAAAAATACATTAACACAACCTCAATCAAGCATCAGTGGATTCAATGCCCTCCGTCCAAAAATAAAAAGTGGAGAGAACTTTACATGCCAAAAGATCAAGAGAAGAAACATTCCATTATGGCGTGACACCTCTAGAGTAAGCAAGTTGTAAGCATCTTTGCCATCCTTCTTAATTTGGGAAATGATGTAGGTGTTGCTTGTGTACTCCACATTATTAGTGAACTTGGATCTGAGTATCTATCAAATAGCATCTCTTGTTTAACATCCTTACCATCGGGGGAGGTGGGACATGTTCTAGTTTGAAAACCACTGCATAAAGAAACAATAGGAAGTCATGATGTTAAGACTTAGAAAGCCGAAGGTTCAAGCAATGAACATTAAAAGTCAGTACCGACACAGATATGTGCATCGAGATATGAAAACCAAAAGGCCGATTTTTGTTCTGGCCTTGCAAACTCTGCCAGTGGCCATAGAGGCCTATGCTTCAAGAATCATATCTTGTCCCTCTATGTTGAAAGGGATAACATAGGAGGGGCAGCTTATCAACCATCATGGATTTCAGTAAGCGTTAGGCAACTACTTTTTCTCACAAGACAAACACAAGTGATCCTAGATTTAGATGGTCAATTGAAAGACAATTTGTCATTTTTTTTCCCTTGGATTTGCATTCAAACCAAAATACTTACTAGCAGAGAGTAAGATTAAGGTCACCGATAAGAAGTAAAATATCAGACAAAGCATTGCTCAAGGTAAAATTATCCTAACAATCACAATCTACCAGCCTCAATAATACAGATAATATGTTAGTCCAACAGAAAATTAAACATAAACAATTATATTTACCGAAAAAAAACTCAAGGATCAAGATATTATCACAACTTGGTTGAACCAAATACTATGCTATAAAAGCTTTAAGGATAAAACAACCTTAAGAAGAACAAAAGGACCCATCTTTTGATATCATTACTTCATTATAACCCATAGAAGAGCACAACTCAAGATCCATCAATGTTTAGCAGATTTATTTATCTTCAATAAATTTGCCATGGTTTTCCATGGTACTGTGGGAATCACTACGACTTCCTTCTAAGAGCAATATGCATACACATTAGCGTAGTCGCGTAAAAGCAATTGCAAATTTGGTGTTTTACATGACATATTATGACTGAACATTTGATTTTTGCCAAGGACATAGTCTCCGAGTAGGAGGAGGAGGAACCAATCAACAGTTGGCGAATGAGACATGTTTGGCAATGATGTGAAACGCTCACCGCTACTCTTCTTTGTGAGTCGAAGACGCTTGATTGCGTTTGAAGTCACGACGATGTCAAACGCTCAAATGTCAAACGATCAAATGCCAAACACATCTAGTGCAAAGTCACGAAGAGAGAAAAAGAAATCGAGAGTCCCGGATACCACATCCAATATAAACATTTAAGACTGTAAAAATATCAACACCTTCACAAAGATGAAAGATGGATTGTATTGTGGACAAACTCTGTTCACGTTCAATCAATTTAGATAATTATATTTCCTACTATTTATACTATTGTTGATCTTCGGTCGCCCGCCTTTGATCCGTCGGTCGTCCTTAGGAATGCTGGTCGTCCGCCCTGATCCACTGGTGGTCGTCCGCAGGTTTGCTGGTCGTCCGCCTGTTGGTTCATCGGTCGTCCACTTGTTGGTTCATCGGTCGTCCGCAAGTTTGCTGGTCGTCCGCCCTAGTCCGCTGCTGGTTTTCCACAGGTTTACTGGTCGTCCGCCCTAGTCTGCTGTTGGTCGTCCGCCCTAGTCCATCGGTCGTCCGCCTTGGGGTTCGTCGGTCGTCCGATGTCTCAGCTGTGTGTCAACTTGCACTTCATCATGCCCCCACAAGTTGACATTTAAACGTCGATCGCCCGTCTCCAGCTGTGTGTCAACTTGACTTCATCATGCCCCGCAAGTTGACATTTGTGAACATCTAACATTCCTAACTTCTGTATTAACTTTTCATGCTGCTGAATTCCTAAGCCTTTAGTCATAACATCAGCTAGTTGATTTGAAGTAGAAATGTATCTGGTCTGAATTATTTTGTTTTAAACTTTCTCTCTAACAAAGTGACAATCTATCTCTATATCCTTTGTTTGTTCATGAAACATTGGATTTGAAGCTATTTGAATTGCTGCTTTATTATCACAGAAAACTTGAGTTTGCTTCAGATCCTGCAAAATCCTTCAGTATTGCAATGATCCAAACAATTTCAGATGTGGTTGAAGCCATACTTCTATATTCTGCCTCTGCTGAAGATCTGGAAACTGTACTTTATTTTTTTGCTTTCTAGGAAATTAAACTATCACCTAGTTCAATGCAATCTCCAGAAACTGAATGCCTTGTGATCAAGCATGAAGCCCAATCTGAATCACAAAAGGTTTGCATCTGATAATTTTTATCAGCTGATAAAAACACTCCAATCACTGGTTTGCCTTTTATATATCTAATCACTCTCTTAGCTGCTTCCATGTGTGATAATTTTGGAGCATGCATAAACTGGCTCAATGTCTGAACTGCAAAAGTAATATCTGGTCTTGTCATTGTAAGATACAATAATCTGCCAATTAATCTTTTGTAGCTAGATGTGTCTTCAAGCAATTTGTCTTCCCTGTTAACATTGAACATATCATCATATTCTTTAGAAGTAAATTTTATGTTATGTTCTAATGGGGTTTTAGTTGATTTAGCTGCAGAAAATCCCATTTCTGAAACTAATTCCAGAGCATACTTTCTTTGATTCAGAACTATGCCACTTT
>LTAE01002521.1:6045-43314 GCA_001647135.1 Pontederia paniculata | reverse complement strand
CAGATGCAGCGGCGGGCGGCTTCAGTGGCAGCGGCAGCGGCGGGCAGCAGATCACCCTAGATCGTGAGCGAGACGGGCGACTTCAGTGGCAACGGCGTCCAGCGGCCAACAGATCGCCCTAGATCTCTCGCCCTAGATCGCTCGCGAGAGGATGCACGCGGCTTCAGTGGCAGCGGACAAGCGAGACGGGATGGGCGGCTTCAGTGGCAGCGGCGTCCAACGGCCAACAGATCGCCCTAGATCGCTCACGAGAGGATGCGGGCGGCGGGAGGCAAGCGGCGGCAGCGGAAGCCTTCTGCGCCTTCTGTCGTGCCCTACATCGCAAGCGAGAGGAAGAAGCGAGTCTCCTCTTTTCTGAACCGCTTCTTTTCGTTGAACCACCTCTTTTTGTTAATGAATCGCATCTTCTCGTCGTGATCGTAGATCTTCAATCTGAGGGTTGAAGATGTAGGAGACAAGTTGTCCCCTTATTAAGTAGGGGACAGCACCATTAATCCCATTTAGACATGATGTTTCTTCCTAGCTCCACTGTCTGATGACGAACAATATGTGAGGAGGGTAGTCCTTTACCTCTGGGAGGGGAAAAGAAGCAATCACTTGCTGTAGGCGAGAGGTTAGCACTCCTATTTTATAAATATTATATATTTTTTTATTTACATTTTTTTTATTTTATGATTAACATGGATGAAAGAGAAATCTAGGATGTCATGGTCCGCGAAAGACAGTTATATCCGAGAGAGAGAGAGAAAAAAAACGTACTGACATGAGCGAGATCGAAGCACAAACGAAAGGATGAGAACAGAGAAAAGGAAGAAACTTATTATTTATTAATATTTATAATAAATAATTTATATCTTAATATAATTTTTTTTTGAAAAGTATCTTAATATAACTTATTATTAATATTATATTTATAATTTATAAACTTAGAATGTGTTTGAATTTTTTGTAAAATTATTTGACGTTTTTAAAAACTATATTAAAAAAATTTTAAGTTGTTAACTCATAATTTTAAATATGTTGTAACTACAAAAGGAGTAGAAGAAAGAAAGAAGAAATAAAAAATACAAAGATAAGAGCAAATAATTATTTTACGATGATTTTCATCTATTAAGTTATATTTTTATCCGATAAAAATTGGTGCCAAATATCTACCTTATAAAAAATCAAAAGAGGAGAGTTAAGATAAATTGAAAATGTGAAAAAAATATATTATATGATAATAACATTAAAAGAATATGAATAAAAAAGTAATATAGTTGGTTAAAAAAATAAGTCAACAAGAGAATCTGGTTATATTCTACCAATTTTTAAGTATAATTTTTTATTTATGAAATATAGAGTTTTTTTAATGTCAACCTATAAGTAATTTTAAATTACTTAAAACATATCCTTAATCCATGGATGATAGACTTATTCTTGCCTAAAGTTAAAACATTTTGCTCTCACCTTTTATTTTCCTGATTTATGCAATTATTAATCTTGATCTTATTGCTCAGTCGAGTCAAAATAGTGGCAAATGAGTGAAATAAAATAGTTAACTCAACCAAAATCTAAAATTAATTTTGAAAAATAACTAATTTTATATGATATTATTGATTATTATATGTTGGGGAAAATTTTTCATGTACACAAATAACTCAAACTCGAAACTTACTCATTTTGAAAATATAGGGTTAAGAGAGAAAAAGTAGTATACAATATACCACACAATGAGATCATGTCATTATAATATGGACGAAATGGATGGAACAATCAGTGTCGAGTTAAATCAAGGATTCAACAAGTACATCAATAAAATTAAATTACATAGTCAAAGGATCAATACTATTTCTATACATACTACGTTTGAAGCTTAGATAGATCTGGTTTAGCTCATTTTCCTTGTAGCAAGAAAGAACAGTATCTTCCATCCTACTTTTTTTTCTAACGGGCTTAAAAAAAATTGAGGTTTTACCCAGCAGGCAACCATTACAAGAGCACACCTCAAGATCAATTTTTGGTGCATCCTTTTGAAGCAGGTGCAGGATCAATCAAGCTTTTCTGACAATAACATGTCTTTCTCTCTTATATTCCACCTCGTCCCTTTGATGCATGATCAGCAATGCTCTTCGAACCTGGAATATTAAATGCATACTTCATGATTTTGTTCAAAAGACGATGACTTGTATTCCTAAACAAGTATGAAAGGGTTTCCTCACAATGGACTCATTCATTCCCATCCTGCTGAGCTCATCGATAAGGCGCCTCTCGGAGATGTGGCTGCCAATGCCCATCCTTCTCTTTATCTGTGTTTCAGCTTGCTGTTTACAAACAGAAATCAGAAAACATTTGACCTGGGATATATGGAAGATATCAGAGAACTGGAAATTTAAATGCTCATCTGACCTTGATCTCGTTTGCAATTTCTGGGGTCAAATTCATGTGCTCATTGATTCCTGAACGAGCAGCATCCATTGTAGAGACATTAAACAATCTGAATGCCTCTTCGACATGTTCTTGTGTTGCAACAAGAGTCCTGTCCAAGAGATCATGAAATACTTCACAAACAAGGCACAAATGGAAACCAAATTGTTCCTACTTCTAACTAAATGTTAGTTTGCTTAAGTATCAAGAATCTCAAGCTATTAAATGCTACAGGTTTTAGCACTCACAGCCTCATCTTTGCAAGAGATTCACTCAATCGTATTATGGCTTCAAGCTGCCTTACAGTAATTGGAACTGCGGCAGATCTCCCTGTCTCATGAGCTTGTTGCCTCATTTTCTATAAAAAACATATACATTGACAAATGATAAAAAACTTTGGAACTGAATCATGAAAATTCTCATGGTTGAGGTCTCTTGTTCAACATACCTGTCTGATCTCGACATATTTGTTTTGCAACATTTCGGCTGCCTTCTCTGACAGTCGTGGATGACAAGTGGCCCGACAGTATTCGATGTATCTTTAGTGAAAAAATTGTATATCAGAGACTGAAAAGAGAATGATGCCAAGGGATACTCTTTCCATAGTCATATGAGTAATACATACCTCTTCAACCAATTTTCTCCTTCTGTAACATCATTGTTTTTGGCGGCTGCAGCACCACTAGCATGAACTTTAATAATATGGCTAGCAATTCGCTGAATGAAAAAAATGAGATTCAACAATACAGAATTGTGTATCCAACATATGATTGTAAAACAAAGCAACGGCGGCAAATTGTACCATGTCCTGATCGTACATCCTGATATCTTTTACAATGAAGATTAGATCAAACCTCGAAAGAATCGTGGTTTGTAAATCAATGTTATCCTGTGCAGTCTGAAAGACAAAACATCAGACTTTAGTTCTCAGATTTTAGATAACAAAGGAAAAAACATGCATCAAAAGACACTGAAGTTGACTTCATGCCACAAACCTTGAGATCGTCGTAGCGGCCAGATGGAGGATTAGCAGCTGCAAGTACAGATGTTCTTGAGTTAAGCACAGTTGTTATTCCTGCTTTGGCAATAGAAATGGTTTGCTGCTCCATGGCTTCATGAATAGCAACTCTGCGAAAGACAATTGGTAAAGATTAACTTGAGAGCATATGAGAAAATTGAAGCAGCTCATTACAATGTAATGATATCAAAGATTCTGTTTCAACACATTACCTATCTTCAGGCCTCATTTTATCAAATTCATCTATGCATACTACTCCCCCATCAGCCAGAACCATGGCACCTCCTTCCAGATAGAATTCACGCTGAAAGAATACCCATTGTGACATCATTACAAAGCCAAATATTTACCAACTACATGCTCCAAGGTCTTTAAAGTAGCCAAAAGTCATGTATTAAGAGAATCCCATATGCGATCAACTTAGTTGAGAACATACCGAACTGCCATCACGAATGACAGAAGCAGTAAGTCCAGCAGCAGATGAACCTTTTCCTGAAGTATAAACTGCTATAGGAGCTGTCTTCTCCACAAACTTGAGAAACTTCACATGATATAAAATTTTCATTAAACCACAGTCATAATTTCTGAGAAGACAATAATATAATGCCTTTTTTTATGAATAACTGCTAGACAATGAGTTGTCAGAATAATATAAGCATAACATAACCCTAAGATACTTTGTGGTTATGCTCAACTTTAGTCATAATTCCAAGAAGTAGCCAAGCTCAAATTGTAGTTGGCATCCATACTATTGACTGTTTCCTGATCTGAGTTAAGAATATGTTTAAGGAATTTAAAATAGTAACCTGTGATTTTGCAGTAGATGGATCACCCAATAGCAGCACATGGATATCCCCTCTTAGTCTTACACCATCTGGCAATCTCTGTTCATTCAATCAACAAAAGAGGTTACCTTTTAACCATATTCATGTTCCTCAAGATACTAGCAATAGCATTAAAATTGACATACTTTTTTTGATCCAGAAAATAGTAAGCAGGCGATAGCTTTTTTAACATCATTATGACCATATATTGAAGGAGCAATCATGGAACATATCTTGGCGTATGCATCAGGCCTTTGTGCAAACTCCTTGAATTCTGATTCCTACAAGCAAAGGGATAAAATCATATCCGGGTAATACAAGACAAAGAAAATTATTCTTAATGTGTACATACCTCATCCATGGTAAAGGTTGAAGGACCAGTGGAATTTGTTTCACGAGCTTGTTCCAACCCTACAATTCGAATATAAGGTTGTTTCACTCCAACAGCACCCTTCTGGCTAAAATATATAAAATGCCCAGAATTAGGATGGCACAATCAAAAAACAAAAGCCAATACTCAAAGAGATCCACCGGGTCATGTTTCTTACGTTGCAGATGCTTGGAAGACGCTGTAAATGCCCATGACAGTTAATCTTGTGCCAGGAACAATTGTTTGAACTAAGTGCCTATCCACTGACAGAAGCATGTTCCTTGGAAGCTCACCAGTTGGAACATCCTTCAGCCAATAAAAGTATAATGGATCAACAACAAGTACCCGTGAGAGCAGAATGCATCCTCTGATTAAATCAGAATACACTTGCTATACGAAAAACACATTCACCTCTGGATTTTCCTGCAATTTGAGGGTTTGCAAATCCACATACTTGCTCTTATCTGGTGCAACAATCCAAGGATCCAATGGGCAGGGCTCCTCTCCAGGCTTTGTAAGCAAATGCATCAAATAAGCAATTGAACCACATAAAGGATTAAATAAAAGCAAATAGAAAGAGATGAGACATCCATAACAGTCACTACCTGAGGAACATGATCACAGGATCGAGGAACAATTGCACCACCAAGTCCTGGTCGACAAGGCACGGTCCTTATACTCCTACAGTTTTTGCACAAGAGTGTCACGTATGTGGCCTTTGCCTTCACTCTTGAAGCAGCAATAGCTATGCCAGCAATCTTCACAAGCTTCGACATGTAGTCTGCCTACTTAGGCGCACAAATCATAATAAAATATCAAAAACCCCAAATAAAAAAGACATTTTTTTAAAAAAAATGATCAATATTTGTAATGAGCATAATAAGAAATCAAGAAACCGCAACTCAAATAGATAAGATACACCAAATTCCTAGTAAAAGAATAATCTTTTTAGCAAATAGGTAACATTCAATTAACTCACCCCAAGAGATCTCATAGACATCGAATTCTCCTTGGAAGACAGAAAAATCTGCACATCACCAGTGACCGGCTCCTCCATCTCCCCGGTCTCCCCCGCGACCTTCGATCTCAGACCGGCGAGCACTTCGCCGGCAGCAGTTTCAAACTGCGAAAGGACGAATTCAAATCTTTGTCAGGAGAAGCAGAAATCGGGGATCCGGAAACCCTAGAGGCTAACCCTAACGTCGTAGACGAAAAGAGAAGACAAGGTGGTCACCAGTGGCAAGAACTCGGCGGGGGACTTGCGGATCTTGTCCGCGAGAACGGCGTCGAAGGCGTCGAGATCCTCCATCGCCACCGTCAGGTGAGCCGGATTGTGAACCAAGCTCTCACTGCGAAGAGAAATGGTGAAGGAGATGAGAGAGAGACAGAGAGAGACAGAGATTGTGGTGGTAGAGAGGTCACTGACCGATAGGGAAAGTCGCCTTTATCGCCATTGAAGCCGCGGATAAACTCCTTGAACTTTCGGAAGGCGGAGTGGTTGGTTAGCGAGCCATGGTCGGGATCTCCGGCGCCGCGGGGGAACTGCGCCTGGTCGCTGTAGAACACCGCGCCTTCATCCCAACCCGACATGGCTACCGTTCCTGCTGCTGCAGTCGCTGAGAGAGAGAGAGAGAGAGAGAGAGAGAGAGAGAGAGAGAGAGAGAAGCGAGAGGGAAGAGATTGGAGAGGAAGCGTGTCCTTAACTGTGAGTTTTGGCGCGAAAGCGCAGGGGATTTTGGCGGGAGACGGAAGGCTGGGAAGCCAAGGCTCGAGGTAATATACGATATATTGCTGTATATAAATTTGAAATATAATAAATATTAAATATATTTTGTATTTTATTTATAATAATTATATTCTACCATTTGCATTTTCTAATATAAAAGTGAA
The DNA here is from genome assembly GCA_001647135.1 of Pontederia paniculata. NCBI lineage: Eukaryota > Viridiplantae > Streptophyta > Magnoliopsida > Commelinales > Pontederiaceae > Pontederia > Pontederia paniculata. The sequence goes on along the minus strand of LTAE01002521.1, from coordinate 36,806 downwards.
ATTATAATTGCGTAAACAAAATATTGAAATAAGACAAAAAGTGATGTAATAGTGGAAAATGCCGAATAACAAACCATAACCAATCATTTATATTGCTAACCGATAATACATAATATAAGTTGTAATTTAAAGTATCATCGTTATATAAAAGAAAATTGTTATTATTTAAACTTTAATCACATATTTAGAAGTTTATGAATGAAATAAATAAAATCATCAAAAAAATGATTGGATACTATTGATCTATTATTACATACAAAATTGAAAATTTGTTTGAACTAATAATTTTACTAAAACACATCGAATCGTATTAATAATTTAGATAAACACCTCTTGTCGTCAGATAACAAAATCTATAACATATCGTGATCAAATGTGATTATTAAAAATATAAATATAAAAATGATATTTTTTTATTGAATAAATTTTTAAAATTATTGATAGTATATTTAATTTAACATGATACCAAAATTAAATATTCTAAATTCAAACCTCGTCTCTCACACATGAAGAAGAGTTTGATAGCACATCTAATTTTACGGTGACAGTGATGCATGAGAATTTTAATAAAACAACCCAAAAAATTCCCTGAATTTAATAAAAAAAATTACCAATGAAGTCAACGTAGAAATTATCTTTAGTGAGTCGTTTCGATTGCAGAAGTAACATGTTATGAGTTTTTTTTTTAGTTTTCAGGGATTTTTTTTGTGTATGATAAATTAGAAAACTCTTCACCGAGAATAAAGTATACATTTTTGAGAAAATAATCTCTTCGTTCATTTTCTTTTCTCGCGTTGTATATGTATAGTACGTAATTATGTTATATCTTTAAAATGATATTTCTTATAATTTTGCATTAAATAATTGTGCGTTGTACTTGTATTATATTTTATTCTTTTAAATGTAATACACCTGATAAATCACTTCGTGTTTTCTAGATATCTAAAACATATCTTAGTCTTTAGATTTAAAACCAGTTTTATGATCTAACAAATGATTAAGATCTGCTTCTTGGTTTCAAAGTTTCCAACTCACATGCCCCATTTTAGAATAGAATAGTATGATTATATACTTGTATTGTAACGCCCCATTTTCTAAAAAAAACGAGATGAAAAGGGACTCTGTCCAATCTGGATGCTACCATTTTCATTGCATCAATCAGACGGTCAAGATTTAATTTGATTTAAAATTCAAATCTCACTCCACTCCAACTCAAACTCTATATTACCCATATATATGCATACTCCTAAATTGTAGAGAATTAAAACGGCAAACCTTTATATTTCACTCCAACTCAAACTCTATATTACCCATATATATACATACCCCTAAATTGTAGAGAATTAAAACCGCAAATCCTTATATTCTTCATGAGTTGTCGGAGACTCTCTCCCCTCCTCTTCTCTTCTCTCCTCTTCTTCCCTCGAGGCGTAAGGTATTTGTCTTTTATTTTCTATTTCTTTTGGCCTTATATTTAGGGGATTACGAAGGAGAAGCAACAAAGAATGACGACATAAAGGAAGAATATAAAAAAAGTCTGGCGAATAATGAAAAATTTAGGAATGTCAAAAAGATATGTAAGGGGAATTTTAGGATTGGTAGAAAAATTATCTTATTTGTCTACCTATTGTTAATAGTTGATCCATGACAATTAGAAATTATGATACTTTCTCCCTATTTCTCAATAAAGTTTTATGGATTTTATACGATAGAAAATGTGGAATTCATGAGTTAGAACACATGCCCTAATTACTTAATGTTTTTTGGTCCAATTTTCATGTTTTTTTGTAATCCAAAATAATTATTAAAATAATAAAAATGAACGAACATATGATCTGACATGGGCATAGCCTCCGGGTCGAGGGCCACGGGCCACATCGACTCGCTTGAAGGAAACTCTAGCGCGCCATGTGAACCGTGTCATCTTTTGAAACAAATAGTGTCCCAATGAAGGAAGTATCGCGTGTCAACATGGGTCGTGTCCTTCGACACAAGTTGTGTTATGACGGCAGGCATAAAAAAACCTTAGCAGCGGCACATGGCATGTTAATGTGGAACGCAGACCATGTCCTGGGCGGCAATCATGTGAATCCCTAATTGATTGTGTTCCACTAAACAAACAGACGATCGGACATGGGCCAAGCTTCCCGGTCACGGGCCGCATCGACTCATTTGAAGGAAATCCTAGTGTTGTCGTGCGGATAGCGTCATCTTTTGAAACAGACAGTGTCCTAATGAAGAAAGTATCACGTGTCAACATGGGACACGAGTTGTGTTCTAGCGGCGAGCATAAAGAAACCCTAGCAACGGTGTAGGCCTTGTTTCTCTAGGATGCGGATCGTGTCCTGACAGTAATTATGTGAAACCCTAATTGGCAATGTTCCACTGAACCGAGTCATATTAAACCTAGGAACGGATGATGACTCATCACCCCGAACCGAATCAGGTTCGGAAATAGAAAATCCTAATAAAAGGCAAAATGGTCTGTGTTGAACCCAAAATGGACTGCACCCGACCTAAAGAAAATAATTGTCGAGGGTCGTGTCAAAGTCGGACCACATCAACACACTGAAGAGATGACACACACACGAAAACGGACCGCGTTGGATTCAGGAATGGACCACGCACAACGAAAGAAAAACGACGAGCAAATGATGATGGACACAGGGCGTGTCGCACCTTGATGTGGGTCGCGTGCCATCGGATCAAATTGACAATGTAGATTCATAACGAAAACAACCTGTGTCGTAACTTGACACGGATAATTCCCGAGAAGGAAGATGAAATGTTTTTTTTTATGTGAATAACATGTGATGAATGTTAATGAAAGAATAAAAATAATTAAAAACCTAAAGAAAGATTAAAAGAAGCAAGATAAAATGTGAAACGAGAAAAAGAAGAAAGTTAAAAATAAAGATAAGGGGTGTAGTTGAATGCAATATAATGAAATCCAGCGACGGTGAAGTCAAAACACCTAGTCACTATTTTTTATTGTACATGACTCTTCACCCTTGTGCAACGAATCCAAAAATTTCATCAAAAGATAATTCTACCCGTTAAAAAGATGATCATCATGATATGTACAAACATTAATAAAGATGCACAAAAATGCCATATTGCTTTCTTAAGGAGATGAAGAGATATTCATGTGATAAAAAAATTCAAAGTTGAAATAAGTTAAAAAATAACTTTAGAAAAGAAATAATAGTCAAAGAATAAAAAATGAAAGAAAGGAAGACAAATTAATAAATGAAAGAAAGACAAAAATGAATGCAAAGAAAAAAAAAATACAAAACAATAAAGATTCTATCCAAAATAAATACACACATAAAAGAAAGATGTGTTGGAAGCAAAACGATCCAATATGATTGTTACATATAAAAGTTTCCCCAACATGATTTATCTTTATTTATCTTATTAAACCTTACATACTAAGCATTAGCTCAGGTGAGGTCTCTCTCCTTTGCATCTAGGTCCTATATATAATCAGACTTAAATGATGATGATGATAGCGTGCAGAGTTATGAAGTTCACGATGACAATAGATATTATACAGACATAGACCAAGTCTAGCTATATATGAATAAAAGTTTAATTTGTTGGATATTGAGTTTAGTTAACGTTGGATTATGTTATAAAGTCTTTATTTTAATTTAAGACTTTCACAAAATAAGAGAATTTTATATTTTTTTTAATTTTCACACAAATGTCTATGATATTGATCACAAATTATCAAAAGTTAAGTCAAAATAAGTAAAGTTAACTATGATTAATGCCTTCAAGGATTATCCACATAAATATTTGAAGCAACTTTTAGAGACGTCACATATATCATAATTATTTAAATTTGTGATGACTTTATGCCAAAAGAAAACATATTTGTAATTTAGCAAGTTGAACCTTTTAATAGAGGTTATTTAAAATATAAATTGTTAAAGAAAACGAGATGTATTCAGATTAGAATCTTCTAAGGGACTCTTTGGATCGAGAATATAAGTTAAAAGAATATACATAAAATATATTCACTTATATTTCAACCAGTAAACATATTTCAATCATAATTGTGTTATTGGATTATTTAAGAATAGACTTAATTTAATTTTATGAAATATAGTTAGTGATTTTATGAATTTCGAAATGATTTAAAAAATTAAGATGTTGACTAAGTTAATTTTATTCTAAAAATTATTTGACAAAACTTCAAAATAACTATGTGACTATTCTACTTATTCCCAATCTAAATAGGACCTAAATGTCTAACTAAGTTTCTTATTTAAATGAAAATATATTCAAGAAGTTTTCAATTGTGGCAAAATATTTAATTATTTTATTCGAACGAATTATTTATAATAATTTCGAAGAGTAATAATATTTTTTATGGGAAAAAAATGAAGGATAATTATTGCATATCCAAACTATCAACCCAAAAGACAAGAAATCGTAAAATATCTAAAAACCGGAAGACATTTATACCTCTTAATCCTTACACCTAAAATCGCATAATATTTTTTTTATCCTAAAGTTTAGAAAGTGATTAACTGATTATGCTTCTTGATTCGAACATAATGATAAATAATCTCATCATCAATAATTAAATTATGATTACATATTTATTTTGTCCCTTTTTTCGCCTAAAGATTCGGATTCGCGTTACGAGATATTTACGACTACCTTTTTCGTAATTAATGTTTTTTCTCGATGAATTTATATCAGAAAAAAGAATAATTAAATTATGATAATTACATCTATTAATACCTCAACCTGCCAACACGTTGCCTCGCTTCTCGAAGGAGGTGACGCGATCCCTCTGCTTTGGGATCCAACGGATGGGAACAATCCAATCATACGAATACGGAAAACTACGAAACCTTTAAAGTCACCGCGAGACATCGTATCACCTGCTACGAGTTCTTTTTTTCTCCCACTCGAAAGCTCACACGAAGTGATGCACACAGATTTCATCGTCTAAACCGCCGTCGCCGGCGATCGCATCGCTTCTCATCCCTCTCGATCTCGCCATCGAATCGGTTCGATCTCTGCTTTGAAGCAGTTTCTTAGATCAAATCCACCTGCTTATTTTTTTTCTTCGAGATCTTTTATTCCGGAAAGCTGTATTTTTTTTTTGTGTTGGATTTGTTTTCTGAACGGTTTTGGTAGGCAGATCTAATGGCTTCGGCGGTGGCCTCGATCGCCCTCGTGTCGCCCTCCCCCTCGGCGACCACTCGGGAGAGCTCCAAGGTGCGATCTTTATCGTGCGTTCTTATTATTTGTTATCCATTGGATTTGATCACAACTTTTGGCGAGCGGGGACTGAACTCAGAGAATGCTTATGTGCAGAGAAGAATTGGGTTCGGGAAGAGACACAGGAATCTGTTGTTTGATGGAAAGGTACCTCTTTTTGTCGAGAACTTGCCTTTTCTTCCTTTTTTTTTAACTTTTGGGAAAAAGGTCGTGGTTCTATAGTTTTTGTATTTTACTTAATGTTGAGACTAACTGGTTCCGATAAGAAATCTACCGATTTATCTCAAGCAAGAACGGCAGAGATATCCAATATTCGATCTAACCTAGGATAATTCTATCAATGTCTGTGTCTGTGTGGTAAATGGTTATAATTATTGTAATTTGTTGTTCTTACAGGAGTAAGGCATAACAGTAATCCCACTAATATATCCTTGAAGGGAACTTTCACATAGAAATTTCAGCGAAGAGTATATTGTTGACAAATATATTCCTGTACTGTAACTAGGAAATCCATACAAAAAATGAAGTAGCTGAGCTTGGTCTTAGTTTGAGTTGTCGAAGTTGGGAGTAGGGTAGGATTACTCTTCGGATTAGGTGTTGGAGGGTGCATAGATGCGGCAAGGTTGGAAAATTATGTTAAATTTTTGCTCACTATAGGCACCCTGGGTGTTGGAGGGTGCATAGATGTGGCAAGGTTGGAAAGTTATGTTAAATTTTTGCACACTATAGGCAAGGTTGGGTGCCGCACCCAGCTATTTAACTTTATTGTGAGGATATAATGATCATGACAATTTACAGACTTAGGCCCTGTTTGGTTGCATCTTAGATAGTCTTTGATTATATTTGTGTAGTCCAATAGTTAGTCCATTCACCTTAATCCATGGAGAATATTGTAGTCCAAGGGAGAGAAAGAATAAGTTAGTCTCTACTTTTTTATTCTCCTCGCCGTAAATGCTGTGGGCCCCACAAGTAGGTGAAAATGCTGTTTGGTTAAAATTTGGGGACCAAACAGGACCTTAGTGATCAGGTTGTTTGTATCTGATATGGAGACAAATGCTCCCAATCATAAACAAGACATGAAACTTATACTATTTTAGTAATACTGTTTTATGTCGTTAGGAACATCAATCACGCACAATGCTTTCCTGATCGCTTATTGTTAGCTTTTGAACAGGTTTTTGGGCGAGTTTCTATGTCTGTAGCAGTTAATGCTTCTCGTTTTGAGGGTGTCACTATGGCTCCTCCAGACCCAATTCTCGGGGTTTCTGAGGCATTTAGGTCAGACACAAGTGACTTGAAACTTAACCTCGGAGTGGGTGCCTACAGAACAGAGGAGCTTCAACCTTATGTGTTAAATGTTGTTAAGAAGGTATTTGATGCAATTCTTCATTCTTCTGCTGTTTTACTTATTGATGAAATTCTTATGCATATGTGTTAACTGATCGCTTTTCTGCTAATGCATTATCTCAATAAAGTCTAGGATGATGTTTCATGTTATGTTTAAACTTAACATAGTCTTTTCTCTTAATGTCATATAGGCAGAGAAACTCATGCTGGAAAGAGGAGAAAACAAAGAGGTTGTAACATTAATCTGAATTTTTTTTCACCTTGTCACTATAGTATTCATTATAATTTTTCTCATCAGAATATTGGGTTTGCAGTATCTTCCGATTGAAGGTTTGGCTGCCTTTAACAAGGTTACTGCAGAATTGTTGTTTGGAGCAGGCAATACTGTGATCATGGAAGGAAGAGTATGTATTTGTTTTATGTTTTAACTCTGTAGATGCTTTGACATCTAATTAAGTATCCACCGATAGTAGGTTACCTACAATTTCTTTTTCATTGGTATAAGCTGCTATTTCCAGGTTGCTACTGTTCAAGGACTTTCCGGTACTGGATCTCTTCGCCTTGCTGCAGCATTCATACAGAGATACTTCCCTGACGCGAAAGCTTTAATATCATCACCAACTTGGGGTATGCTTCATTGAAGTTTAGTTCCATTTAAAGTGAGAAAGTGACTGCAATTTACGATGTTTCACTGTACAACTTTTTTCATGTGGTAAACAGGTAATCACAAGAACATTTTCAACGATGCCAGGGTTCCCTGGTCTGAGTATCGATATTATGATCCAAGAACTGTTGGACTGGATTTTGATGGGATGATTGCAGATATTGAAGTAAGGAAATTTCCCAATATGTTACTGAACTGAAATTTTGGTGACAGAAACTTTTATCTTCTCTGTTTTAGAAGCTTTCAATCTGAATTCCACTTTTGAAATGGACCTATCATTTTCTATACTGAGATTATATTCTTGAAATTAGCCTTCAAATTGCATGTTCCGTTTCTTTCATCATGTTTTATTTTTCCATGTGTATACTTGTATATTGTCATTTCGTTACTAGTGCATGCTAGTAAGTTAAATGAACTTAGGTTTGCTAGATCAAGTTGAAAGTAACAAGTAACTGTATAGTATCCCTTGTCTAACCTATCTCAGGACATATTGTTCAAATCTTCTTACTTCTTTCTTTACCTATTTCTACTCTGTGTTCTCATGTTGTGATGATAAAATGGCATTGCAGTGTGCAGCAGTTGTCTAACACTACCCTACTTCATTGTTCTTGTTTTCCGCAAAATTGACTCTAGGGCACCTTAAATATAGACGTATTTTTTTCTAGATGGGATGTCTTTCATTTTCTTAAAAAAAGTGCTTTCATTCTCTTTATTTTCATCTGAACCTACCTAGTTTGGTAGCTACAGGAAACCAATTACATGTTAATTTTCTAAATAAGATGCACTTCATGCATACTTGGTTAGTTAATCATACTCGCAGAAAAACTTAAATCATTCTTTGCTTCTATAGGCAGCACCAGATGGATCTTTCGTTGTTTTGCATGGATGTGCTCACAATCCAACAGGCATCGACCCAACTCCTGAGCAGTGGAAGATAATTGCTGATATCATTGAGAAGAAAAACCATATCCCTTTCTTTGATGTTGCATACCAGGTACCCTTTTTATTTATATTTGACTTTTTCTTGGTTCAATATCAGTTTTGCCTGAACCTTGTTAGTCTGCAGGGTTTTGCTAGTGGAAGTCTTGATGAGGATGCATACTCTGTTAGGCTCTTTGTGGAGCGTGGTTTGGAGGTTTTGGTAGCCCAGTCGTATAGTAAAAATCTAGGGTTATATGCAGAAAGGATAGGAGCCATAAATGTTGTTTGTTCTTCTTCAGATGCTGCAACAAGGTAAACTTACAACACAATCATTTTCTTTCTTCTTTTATATTACGCGAGATACATTACAATATGGATTATATTATTGTGCCCCTCTGCTTGTGTTGTACTCAGAGTCAAAAGCCAGCTGAAAAGATTAGCCCGGCCAATGTATTCAAATCCTCCTATTCATGGGGCTAGAATAGTTGCCAACGTTGTTGGAGACCAAAATCTTTTTAATGAATGGAAAGAAGAGATGGAATTAATGGCTGGTCGTATTAAAAATGTTAGGCAGAGACTTTATGACAACCTTACTGAGAAAGATAAAAGTGGAAAGGACTGGTCTTTCATCCTTAAGCAGATTGGCATGTTCTCCTTCACTGGCTTGAACAAAACACAGGTACCTGAACCACTACCCTATGGATAATCAATTCAAAAGTTTTCTGTCACCCAATTCTTATTTCTGATACTTGCTATCATTTCTTGCAACATCACTTTTTTATTATGTCATCAATCTTCTATTGCTAGAGCGACAACATGACCGACAAGTGGCATGTGTATATGACCAAGGACGGAAGGATATCTTTAGCAGGGCTATCTTTGGCCAAGTGTGAATACCTTGCCGATGCCATCATCGATTCATTCCACAATGTCAGCTAGGACATATATTTATTGAGCTGCTGGAAATTACTTTCCAGGCTATTCTCGGGTGAACAACAACCAGGAAATTTTTGTAGGGAACTTGATTCTTCAGCCATCATTCTTGTAAGGAAAACAAATCCAGTATAATTGATGGTTTCATCAATGTTTTTAATTATGATTTGAATAAGGAATAAGGCAGATATTGGGCTCATTTGTCATCGAGAATCAAGATGATAGTCGTCTAAGAGCATAACTTTTGATTAAAGTTTTGGAATTCAGAGTATGTATTCAGTTTCTTTTCTTTTTGTCCCTCGTCTTATTTGCATCTACTCAGCTGTGCGATTTTACAAATGTGCTTTGTGGTTCCAACGTTTACTCGACTGTTGTTTGGAGGATCATGATCTCAAGCAAGTGCACCTCCATGCTACGGGGCATGATGATTGGACTAAGCTAAAGTTGACTTGTGACTGCCGGAGGAAGATATATTATAATATATGTACATATATATATATATATATATATATATATTCAAAGTTATGAAATATATCAATGTTGTCTTAGCAAACAAGCTGGAAAAAGATATATTACAGTTTTCATGTATAGCATTTGGAAGAATGTTAAAGGGAAAATGATTTCGTGATTTTAGAAGTGCACATATTTTTATTACAATGAAGGCTCATGGAACTAGTAAAAGAAAACAAAAGACAAACATGAAAATAGGAACACCAAAATTCTCAGAAGTTAAAATCTCCAATATACGTATGGAATCGGCACTTTAACCAACCGTTGATCATGGATTCCATATACATCTTTTCGTTGATTAAAAAAATTGAACACAACCAATAGGGATGGAGCAAAATGCACCCTATCTCAACTAGGTCAATTTAGATCTGGTTGGGTCGGACTCCAATCGATCTCACCAAAATCTAACAATTAAATCAGGTACAGTTGATGCATCAGGGCCAATTCTATATTTTTTATTTGAAATTGAACCAATTTGATTTCATTTACATTTTAAAATTACTTTACTATTAAAATAAAATACTTCAAATCTAAAATGAAAAAAAATAACTTTAAAATAATATATTTACCATTAAATATTATAAAGAATTAATAGAGTAATTCGACCAAATCAAATCTGAACTAGTGAAATTGAATTTAATTCAAAGAACCTTTTGTTAGGTTGAATCGAATTCAATGAACTAAGTTAAAGATGAAACTAGTGATCTGAAGTTCAAACTCTAAGCTAAATTAATAGCCCCTTCAGGTCTTATTCGAACAATAAAAAAAAGCACACACACAAAATGAATATTATTCTGCAAACCTTTTCTCCACAACCATAATCTAAATAACAACTGCAACTAAACAGTATTACATCAACTTAAATCGTCTATCCAAAAAAGTGAACTAAACCCACCAGAAGTTTGGGACCAATTCACACAAGCAACTCAACTTCTTAACTAAATCCTACGAGATAAAGTTCTTGATGTAAACGAACAACTCAAGAACAACAGACGTGAACAAACTTGTTGCAGACAACAGACGATGTCTCTTACATGTCTCATCTATGCTTTTGATCCATGTAGCCGACTCACCTAATGGGATAAAATTTTGTTATTATTATTGTATATTTTTTGAGAGAAGAAAGAATGACTACAAGGGTTGATAGTCATCCGTTTGTATTACGATGAAACTTGAAATGTACACGTGTATCGAAAAAAGTTAAAAAGGTGCCACTTTCCGAAGGCAAAAAGAGTCCAAAATATAAAAGAAAGCCGCCAAAAAAATCCTTTCTTGGCCAAAAATCACAGAACCCCGTGTGGCGCTATGAAAAGTCTCATTCTTCTTTCAAAAAGGAACTGTGGTGTACAATTGTTATTATTGTATATGAAACTTCGCCCGATTAATTTATGTCGCCTCGAATCGAACACCTAGCTATAAGATGAAACTCTCGACAAAATTTTTTTACTTAGGACTTGAAACCCATTAGTTCTAACTTTTTTTATTTAAAATACCAAAATTTCATCTTTAGTCCAATCTTAGAAAGTTCCAAATAAGTTTCATCCCATCTAAAATCGGACACATGATCATCATCACACATAAGACTGACAATATAAACAAACAATATAGATCCGATTTTATATAATCACATTATGAATAAATAATACAGATAAATTACTGAGGTCTCAAAATAAATATAAATTGCAGGGATATCCCAAATACAGATAAATTACACGAATCTCAATTAACTCTTGATACGGAAATGAGAAATATATGGTTCACCCATGCAGGGACAACCAACAAATAACATACTTTTTAGAATGTTTTTATCATAGTATACACCCTGTGATTTTATAACCTCATTTCTTTCATGTAAACTCCCGTACATATGCCTCAGATTGGAACTGCAGATTCCACTCTCACACGATTCAAACGAACTGTGCCAAGAATATATTCAGGCAGTTCGTTATCTTCCTTTGCCTGCGAAAATGTAATACACCAACATCATATGTTGCAAAGCATTTTTTCTGAAACTTTTAAGACTTTGAGTTGCAACAAGAAAAAAACACAGGCAACTGATAGGGAAGACTAGAAGAAAAACTTATTTTCTTCTATCTGGGGATACCATAGCTTGAATTAACATATCCTACAGGGATACAGGACTGGCAAGTAGCAACTACATTGTCAGCAATAATAGACTAGAGAAAAAGTATCATCTTATTCCCGCTCAACTCGGGCAAGCAGAATCTTTCAATACAAAGAAAAGATGGAATTGTAGCTCTATTAACATTTTATTATCACCACCAAAACTGCCACTTGGTACAGTTGACAGTCTTCCTAAATCTATAGAATTTCGAGGACAACATTAAAGCCGTTGACACATTTGCCAAAATGGCAAAGTAATTTACACAACACAGCAGAAAACGGCAGACAAACAGAAAGAATCAAGCAAAGGTATAAAAATATCAGATAATAATAATTTGATAAAAGGAGTGTCAGACCTCAATCAGGATGGCAAGGTCCACCACAATACTTGTGATGTATCCAAGAACCAAACTGATAATACTTCTTGCGACAGAAGAGGAGCCAATATCCACATCTATCTGCATAAATTAATAAGACCATGTGTTAAAACCGTTTATAGTCATCAGCCAGAATGTAAGAATTGATAATGCCATCTTCAAGATTAGTTATGATGGCTCTTTTATAATATGTTTTGTAGAATTAGTGGGTAAGTACAAGCATTTCAGTGCAGATACAATTCATAGACTTAGATAATTATTCATTCTGCAAGACAAATAGTACATTCGCATTTGACATTATCACCCATCATTCAGAAAAATATGTTTTGTAGAATCAATGGGTAAGAACAAGCATTTCAGTCCAGATAAAATTCATAGGCATGCATAGATAATTCATTCTGCAAGACAAATAGTACATTTGCATTTGACATTATCAGTCCCGTCATCCAAAAGTTTACTGATGACAGGATGAAGAGAGTTAAGATTTACCTAACCCAAAATGAATCAAAAGAACCACTAGATTTGGTTGTACACATATTTCTGCATGTAATTCTAATTCCATTACCAAGAAATAACATGGCAGCACAAGATAAATCCAGGAGCTAGTCCAAACTACATAATTATGGAAAACAATTTAATTTGTGCACATTATGAGTAACCAATAAGGTTTCCTCTCATTTTAAGTGAATACAAAAAGGGAAAATACTGAGAAGCCAGAATTATCTCAAGGGAAATACCATATTGAAGATCAAGTATGAAAATTTAAGGGAATAATTCACATAAATATATTGCTAGTTGTTTTTTGCCTTAAGACTTATAAAAGGATGATTAATATCGCGATAGCCACGTAACTCCATTTCATTTAATCCGTTAGAAAATAAGACTAGTTTAAACCTGCATGAACATTTTATATGGACTTGTCCATCCTAGAAATAGTTCAAATCGGAAAACATAATTCAATCTCTAAATGGACCCACTGTAACAAGCCACATGGAGTGGTCATACAACAGAAGGGAACTTCACATTATTACTGTTGCACATCTATTTGATCTGGTAAGATATATCCGACAAGAATATGAGAATAATGAATATAAATATGTTGACAACATTTTACCTCTAGAAAATTGTCTTGACGAAGATAGTTACACGTCACTGCTTTCCCTAGAAGGCAAGCTTTTGTTCCCACTGCCCGCTTGACCATCCAATAGCCCTAAGTATTCAGATGTTAATTTACTGGAAATAGCAAATATTATTGTCTCATCACCAAATCAATACCTCCACAATTCGTGGTATAAGTTTGAATCTGGCATTCCGAAACACATCACTTCCTTCTACAAATTTACCCAACAATGATTCTCTATGTACAGGCCTTTCTGCAGCATAATATAGAACCAAACTGTAATTTGGTTTTGCTGGAATCTGCAATTGCATGGAACAACCAAAACTTTTTTTTGAGGTGGAACAACCAAGAAATTACACAGCAGCCCAAGAAAAAATAACTGAATCTCATTTCAAGTAGACCAAAAGATAAACATATGACACAGGAGTTGAGTGAATCACATATTGAAACCTTGTAATGTCTTCTTAGATATTTATTCCATATTTTTTCAACATATTATGACATTTTTTTCCCTGGTGTCGAGCAGGAGGCTTTCCAGTGGCCTATTCCTCCACACCGATAGCAGCTATGTGGAAATGCATGTTTTTGCAAGGTGTCTCTGCTTGAAGCACTAGAAGCAGAGTACATTCAGGCAAAATGGGGAACTGACAACCTCTAACCAGCCATCCTCAAGTAGATGCAGATGTTGTCTAATTTACAGTGAGGAGTTTTGGCTTTTCATGAAGGGTAGCAGGGGGGACGTTGGAAGTCGATCGAGAGGGAAAGGTGGGGTGAGGGGCTGGAAGAAATCACCAGGGACAAAGATGGGGAAAAAAGTTAGGGTAGGAGGGGAGTTAGGAGATGGCACTACCGGTGACAAAATGGTAGTTCCACCAGGGTGGAGTCCCTGGAAATGGTGGTGATGGTGGAGGGAGCTCCTATTACAAGCAATGGTCAGTATAATTAGGATGTTATGAACTTGAAGAGCTTATTCATCTTCTACCGACTAAACTCTAAAGTTGCTTCTCTAAAAACCTTGGAGGGAGATCTGCCGCCTGATTTCACTAGGCGGGCTCGAGGTCCGGAACCTTCGTTGGACCAACTGTGCGCTCCTCGCATGATGGGTTGGACGGATCATGGGACCAGAGACAGATTTACGGAGTGATGTTTTCTATGTATGCTATGGTAGAGACCTCTCATGAGACTCCAGATCATGCCTTCGGCGGGGTGCATCAACTTTCTGGCTTGGGGTTTCCACCATTATACCTCAGATGTGACAGTTCTTTCGTGCCTCATTAGGTTCCGGGACAGGCTTCTCCTTTTGGAATCACGAATGGACACCAGGAGACACACTTGCGATGGCTTACCCTAGACTCAGGGCACTGTCAGTATATCCGATGGGGACAGTGGCTGACTACTGGTTGATACAAGGCCCATCAGGGGGTGGTTCTTGGGCTCCCCTTTTCAGGTCGACACTATCCGGTCGACGCCTCGAGGATCTTCGTGGTCTACTCAAATGGATTTTGAAATATCAGCCAGACGAGTCCAGAGTGGATGGCTGGGTATGGATTTCCGGAGGGTACTCAGCTGGGAGAGCATATCTTCCGAGAGGCACAATTTCAGACGACATCAGATTGTCTATTCATGGATTTGGCGCTCACACATGCCGCTTAAAGTCAAGATTTCCGCTTGGCTTTTGAGACGCGATAGGATCCAGGAGTAGATGGGCACCCAGACTCTTCATGTGCACTATGTGGAGTATTAGAGGAGCCGCTGACATTGATCACCTCTTTTTTACTTGCCCCATAGCCTCGGAGACATGGAGCCTTGCGGGATTCTCGAGGGGGGGGGGTGATGGGCGGGGCGACACTTCTGGTGCAGAGACATTTTGGGTCTCATTGAGATCGCTTGGTACGCATGCCAGTTCAGGATGGCGGCGAATATGGGCTACTAGCCTAGCTATCATATGGTCCATATGGGTACAATGTAACCGCACAATTTTTGAGGGAGAGAGATGCTATGTAGAGAATATTGTACATCATGCGTCCTATCTTATTAGCGAGTGGGGCTCTCGTGTCTTACTTTTGTTTTAACAATCTTTTTGCGTTTTGTGTGGTTTTCACACACCAATTTGTACATTCTTTTACTAATATATATGGAAGGCTACTATAAGTTGTAGCCATCCTCTCTTCCTCTCAAAAAAAAAAAGGCCCAAAAATTTTTAATGAAGTGGTATCAAAAGGTTACTTTTTTGGGTGCAAAAATGGTAGAAAAGCAAGGAGAACAAAAGAAGTGAATATCACATCCCCCACTGTGTAATAAAAAAGGGCAAAATGATACCATTTGATGGGCCAATATCAGCAAAAAAAATTGATGACTAGATTTTGGCTTCGATGATATAACAAATAGGTTTTGATTAAATAGCCATAGTACCATACAACAAAAAAATTAGAAAAGTAAACATTTAAAAACAGTTCATACTCACCTGTAAGTTTATAATAAGAATGAACGGCAGTTTCCTTGCAGCTTCTGACTGGTGAAGTTGAGAAAAGGAAAATGGGAGTAAATATCTTTAAAAGCAAAAAAAATATGAGAGTAAATTAGTTTGCAAATTCAAACTTTTGGTCAATAATCAACATAATCAATTCCCACAAACTTCAATGAAGTTATTATTTGAATACCGTCTCGGCATGTGTGTCGAAGAAATACCTAAATACTTTACATGGTAGGCCCTGAAATAAGATTTTAATAAAAAATTGATGTTTGTCGTCAACATAACTGTTTAAGCTTCCTCAACTATGTCATACTGTTTAATGTCTAACCAATTAGACGTCAATTTGTGAAAGTACACCAGCATTAACGGGGCAGAGAAAATGATGGACTCACGTAATATATGTCAATCCAATTCTCATGTTCATAGAATAAAAAATCCAGGCTTAGGGGGCAGCAAGGACTGATGTTTTAAGAAAAAAAATATGTTATTTGAAGGGGTTAAGAAAAACAACATTATTTACTTCTAGCAATCTAAAGACCAAAATCAGGCAATCATAACTTGTTTCTATCAAAATAATGAGTTATATAGCATGAATTAGGTAAAAAGACCCCACAAGACCAAAGTACTTCTTAGTTCTTTCTAGATGGAGCACCACAAACTCGGATATATCGGAAATTTAGATGTTAAGTTGCTAACTTGTAACATAAAGTCTCAAATTTGTGTGGTTTAAATGTCAGAATAAGATACAACAATATGCTTATCATTGCAGACGTCTATGAGCCCTTCCACTGGGTTATTTATGGACATGTGGCTGGAATGCAGTGGCACCAAATTTTGGAGGTGAGTGGTGCTATCTGAAAGATATTGTACACAATGGTAAGATGCTTACAATGAGTAGGGAGTGAACTTGTAGTTAAGGCCAGAATGTCAATTTTATATCATTATGTAATTTTAACACTTTCTATTCAATAATTTAGTTGGATGACTATCACCTTGCTAGTCATCCTTTTAACTCTCAAAACCATACGTGAGGATAAGTTTGCCATGACAATTTAAAAACAACAGATTTTGAGATGACTGATCTAAATTCTTACCTGAACAAGAGATTTGGGATGCAATGCAACCTTATCAAAGCTATTCTCACTCTTGAACCAATCAACTGCAATAAGTTTTAGAAGAGGATCTCCTCCGACAATCTGTCATAAGTTTCAATGATGTAAGACAAGCTAGTAAAAAATTCAAAACCCAATGCTTTTTTCTTGAGAAATCCAAAACTATAATGGTGAAGTTGATCATATACTTGAAACATAAATTATGATATTAGTTATGAGTTGCTTGTTGAAAATTGTGTCATATAAACTGAAATCTTCTTGCCAAAATTAAACATGTTCAGCACAATCCATGTCAAATAGCTGAAAAGACGATCAAAACAATTATAAGTGATCAACCATGTCATCTATCATAGCCGATAATACTTGCACACCAGATATTTATATACATTATGATACTTTTTAGTGGTTCTTCTACTTGCTTACTGATAGAAATCTTGCAGGCTAGGGACATTGCTCATCTATTCTTCACCTGCACCATTGCTAGGGAGGTGTGGCGGCACTTGGACTTCGGGGATATTGACACATCAGGAGTTGATAGTTTTTGGGGCTCGTTGCGAGGTCTTAGCACACGGGGGGGACCCAAGGCGGCGGCAGGTATGGGCAGGAGCCATGGCCACTACATGGGTGATTTGGCTTCAGCGCAACCGTACGTTGTTCGAGGGGGAAAGATGCTACATAGAAAATATTGTACATCACATAACTTTCTTACTTAGAGAGTGGGGCTTTGGCTGACACTTGGCGTGTCTTTTTTGTTTTTTGGGAGAGCCTTTTTGGCACTGCTCTCCAATTCATACATGTAAATTTAACGCTTTTTACATCAATACAAATAGGTGACTACCAACTGGTGTAGTCACCTTTCCCCTTTCAAAAAAAAAAAAAGAAATCTTGCAGGCTATGCATTTATTATATTCTCGTCAAAATGTCACTTCTAAGATAGTGTAACGTAAATGACATTTTAGCATTCCATATTTTTGTGGAAAAATTAACCCCAAACCATAGTTTTTTATCAGCCAGGAATACATCCATATTGGCTGATATGTCCATGGTAGAAGTACTGTTTCGAACATAAGGACATTAGCACTCACATGGAACCAATAAAATGTATAGTTGAATATGGATCATGCCTTGTATTGACTGAGACAAATAGCAGTAATCCTTTTTCTTTAGAGTAGAAAGGATGGCTACCAAGAAAATACTGATGATCCTCCTCCGAGGCTTCACAGTGATGCCTTTTTCCCCACTCAGTTGTAGATTCTTTTTATGGAGAGTTTTCTTTTGGAAGGAAGAAATGGTGACTACATAAATTGGATAGTCATCCATTTTATATTAAGCTTGTGAAGATGTACATGTGTATCAGATGACAGGGAATTTGACCCAAAATTCCATATGTAGATTTATACTTTTATCACGGATTCGATGTCTTTATTTTGCATATTATCATCTCTTTATATGCCTTCTACATTTCTTAGAATTTCCTGTCCGGTATATGTCCTTTTCACGCCTTGAACGCCTTTTAGGGTAATTCCTGTGGTCTTATACTTGTTTGATTGTAGAAACCTGGGAAGGAACAATTTCACGCCCTGAATACTCTCCTGCAGAAACAATTCACACCCTGGCACTACCAGACAAAATCAGAAAAAATACAAAAGACAACAAACATTCCTAAGAAGATTCTTGCAGTTGGCATTCTTTTTTGTCCCTCCGAAAACGGCTGGACAGTTGTCACCTAACTAAAAGGGAACCCCTAGACTATAAAAAGGAGATAGAGACAACCTAGGGAAGGGTTCGCAACCACCGAGAGGGAGGCAGCGGCCACTTTTTCTGCACCAATTTTCCTACAACTCGGAGGCTTTCAGCGAGGAGAGATCTAAAGTTGAGCCACGTGTGGGTTGATCTCTGGATTGCAGCGAGAGAGGAAGATGAAGATAGCTGACATTCGAGTATTTTTTGTTTCTTTTCAGCTTTGTGTATTTTTTTTTTTTTGAGAGAGGCTTTGTGTATTTCCTGAAATGGATTTGAACCTTCATGATTTTGCGATGTTTGTAATGAATATGATCGGTTTTTGCCCAGATGCAAGAGTGTGGAGAACTCTTTTCTGCTGATTTGAATGTATGTTTGTTAAGCATTTTCATTTTGTGCCATCTACTTGCTCGTGTGTTGATTTTTTTGTCCTTGTTCTTGAAATCCTTGATTTGTTTCTGCTTTGAATGTTAAAGTACTGCCCCATTGCAAATCCCCCACCGAGAGGAAAAGGAGTGTTGCTGGATTCTACGGTGAGCCGAGAGGGGAGTAGAATCTCAAAGGGTGGTCACTTATCTCTCGTTTCAGTGGGACTGTAAGTTGAGAGACTGCACCCTACTGTTAAGTGTTGATCCAGGGGCAGCTGAGAGGCTCCCGGCTGGTGTTCATAGAGTTGAGTAGGTGGGGATTGTTTGGACAACGAGAGTTGTTCAAACGCTTCTCAAGGATCCATGTTGTGAAGGTTTAAACCACGAGAGTGGAAGGGCCTGCTACTCATCGATCCATGGCTATTGTTCATTTGGTTTATTTGGTTCAGCAACGAGATTGAGTTCAAAACATCTCTTGTGTTCGGGCACTTATCTTTCATTGAGTAACTAGTTTCTTCTTCCTCTGCCTTTGCCTCTTTTAATATTAGAAACCCCAAAAATATATTGTTCTATTTTCTTTTCAGATTTTAGTTTTAGTACATTTCATTTCTGAAACAAACATATTCATTTCCGCGATTCGGCTTTGTGTAAGATCAAGTAGTCAATTGGTGAATTTCTTTTTCATTGTGGATTCGACCCTAAAATTTTACAAGGAAGGATCTGTGCTTGCAGCTAGAGTTGTGCGTTTAGGAGAAATTATTTTTAAGACTTGCTGATTGAATCGGATTTATACGCTTGCCCCCAGTTCGAGATTTTCACACTTGGGTGATATTATCTATGTAAACTGTCACACCCTGTGAACTAGGCATGTTATCACACTCCGCACACACGTCATCAGTATAAAAAAACCAAGTGGAGAGGGGAAATCATAAAACCGAAAAACATTCCTCCACTAGCGAGTGTGGGAAATGGTTCTTCTAGAATTGCCAAACAAGATCCCCCCAACTCCACCCAAACTCCCCTCTTGGGCATTCTTTTCATGGAAAAAATATGACTACTAAGGTTGGGTAGTCATATGGTTTCTAATAAATCTTTAGAAAAAGAGATGTACAAGTGTAAAAAAGCCAAATGCAAAGATAAAGGCAAAATTATCCAGACCCCACTCTCGGATCAAGAAAGAAATGTGGTGGTGTATGATGCCCACATAACATCTCTCACTCCCAAAGATTGTGCGATTGTGCTGAAGCCAGATGGCCCATGTGATCACCAACGATCTTGGAAGTACTTGTCGCCACCCATAGCTACCCTGCACCCTCAATTCACAGAGTTCCAGAAGGCGTCCACTGCAGAAGCGCCAACCCCTATGCTGTTTGTAGCTTTGTACGTCGCCCAAACCACAAAGAACAGGTGATTGAGGTCCTCCTCCTCTGATCCACACAATGCATTTGACATATCCGAGTTGGGTGCCCATCTTACCCTATAAGTATGAGTGAGAATCCTATCCTACCTCAAAACCCAAGCAAAGATCGACTTAAAGAGAGATGCAGATCCTCCATATACGTCGGCAATCTAGCTTGAGTAAGTACAAGGTCATGCTAACATTTATGTTTGTAAAATTGCGTTCACGAAGCCCTTAAAGATCAAATGTTGAAGGCTAATGGATAGCCTAATTGGATTTAGTGGGTAAATTCAGCACGGAACCGAGACTTCCATGAGCAAGGGTTATTTTTTTTTTAACCGAATAAACAATTAGGTTCTACAAGGCTAGATGGGCCCCATATGCAGACCCGTCATATCCACTATGTGGTACAGAGGTGGAGGACATCGATCATCTCACTTTTTTATTCCCATAGCTTTGGAGACATGGCGGCTAGTGGGGCCTCCGAGCGTTGGCACATCTGGAGCAGGGGCTTTTTGGGACTCGCTAAGGTCACGTGGTGCGCATGCAGGCTCAGAATGGCGAAGACCCTAGGCCACAGAACTAGCCATCATGTGGTCGATTTGGCTAAAATGCAACCACACTATTTTTGGTGGAGAGAGATGTTATGTAGAGAACATCACGCATCATGTATCATATCTCATTAGCGAGTGGGTTTTGGTTGATTTTCATATTTCTGCTTTCAAGTTTTTCGGTTTTTGTGTGCCCTTTCACACTATCTTGTATATTCTCACTATTTAACACAAATGGATGAGCTATTATAAGTTGTAGTCATCCTTCTTTTCCTTAAAAAAAAACAATTTGGTTCCTGAGCTGTCTTTTCCTGTCTTATCGTGTCCACTACTACATTTTCATTACTGTCGATAGGTCCATCTTCTGGACAAAGGAAGTCACTAGTCATGAACCCTTCTAGTCCTTTCCTACAACATTCATGATTCCTGCAGTTGGCCAACAGAAATGATTCTGTCACATTCTGAATGTACCATCTGCATAAAGATATGTATCCCATCTAAATAGTAGTTGGAACATGGAAAGAAAATCCTAAATTATGTCATTGCAAAATCCCAACGAACACAATTCCATGTTAGTTTCTTGTATACTACGGGTAAGTAGAACGCCCGACTATTGTAATACAAATATCAGGGTATAACATAATACAAATATGTACACCACCGGGGAACAGATAAGCAATCACATAATAAATGAGATGTGACAATGATACATATATGTTTTATAGCCACGACATCATGTTTATCCACAACACAGTCTGAAAAATTTCCAGTACCTTGGAGAAATCATTTAAGTAGGTCTTCCCTCTGATCATGAAATCTTGTCCACTAGGAGAAGTCCAGAAGTTGGTCCCTGTTTCACCTTTCCCTTGTGACATGGAACCACGAAATTGGTTGGGATCAATAGTGATTAAAGGAAAGCTTGTATCCAGTTCACGTTTCTCTGTTGAAGCTGCATAGTTATAAATCTATTATAGAGCATTTTGTATGGACAACAGGATCATTGTTAAGAACGACCATTTATTAGCTGGATATTAAGGGAAAAGTAGTGAAAGACCAGCAAGATGATTAAACAGGCCAAACACTAAAGTGCTACCTCTCATGAATGGGAACCTTGGAATATTTACAAGATTGTCAGAGGTACTAAGCACTAATTCAACAAATTAGTGAGATATCTAAATGCAACATCATTCAACAGAGGGAAAAGAGAAAAACTATTCTTCAAGCAAAAAAGATTTATAATTCTGAGAGTGTTCCGTTTTATCTAGCATAGATCCAGTGCTTCCTATTTGGCTGCATATGGATGTCTAGTTCGATTATCTAATCATCCTTTCTTTCCCAGAAAAAGTTCTAACAGCGCAGAAGCTTCTTGTATCTTGATTATTTGTCATGAAATGTTTGTAGGAACAATAAAATATACCTCAGGTTCTCAATTCATGCATGAAATGTAAGATTAAAAATATAAAAAAGAGAACATATAAATTTGATTGCCGATAGAGAATTTCAGTTAGATTAACATATTAATTATGATTATGTTATTGTCACAAATAGCATTTTTATATGTGGAGACTCTGCTTTCCATAGCAAGTTTCTACTTAAGTATAGGTCCACAAATGTTTATATAATTATAAATGGTTGCGCTAATTGCTAGCAGGATAACTATAAGACATTTTAGAATATGAAGGAAAATCAAATCAGCTGCAAGAGTTCCTATACTGCATCTTGGATAAATGGAAGACTTTGTGAGGGGGTGGCTGGCTGTTAGCCTCATGGCAACATCACAGCTACTGCAGATCCGCCAAGGAAAGAAGATCGGGATAGGAAGGATTAAAGGAAGGATAGGAGGAAGTTTCTGCAGTCATTACTGTTTTGCACGCCACTGCAAAGAGTAATTTGGCTATTTTCGAAAACCCATAAGATGATGTTTCAGTGTTTCAAATAATTGAAGGGATTTAGTGTGTGTGTGCGCGCGCAAGTGTGAAGGGATGAGGTTGTGGGGGATGAAGTGTTGTCTTTGTAGTTGGAGGCAAAAATAAACTTAACCCTTTCTCTTGTGGGAATAAATTTTCATACCTTTTTAATTTTAGTAAAATCTGTGTTTTGTGGTTACTTTTACATTCTTAGATAAACTGATTAAGCTCCTATTAAAAAAAAGAAAGGCGATGAACATGGATGTTTCAGATACTGATAAGCATATATCTAAAAACTAGGAAAGCATTTATAATACAAATAAAGATATGCTTTTAGTTTATACGACAGTGATAACCTCTGCTTCTTCTCAGAGCCAAAGCAACGACCCATCCAACATTCTTCAGCTTCAAATTTCCAGACTGAAATAAAAGACAACATTCCCTCTTTGAGCATTGGCCAAAATAATCAATTTGAATATTCTATTATCTAAAACTACCTTAGGGACCTCATCATCATCATTGTCACTATCTTCATCTTCCAGTGACTCCCCATCAGCAATTGCATCATAGAACTCATCCTTAATGTCGGACTCCTCAAATTCAGGAGGGGAACTTGCAACATCAGACAACCTTGGTTCCACAATGGTAGATGGAGAACCTGATGTTAAAGCAGTATTGGCTGCAAAGTATTCTCTCAATCCTGACAAGAAAGAGAGAGCCAAGATAAGCCTTCTAGTATATGAGAACACTAGAGAAGATGCACATACTGCTAGTTATAAAATAAATCTGATGCAACCAATCTCAAAGTAAAGCATGAGATATATGTTGAGATTGGTTAAGTTAGATGGCTACCAACTGTCCTAAAAGTTTAAACTATTAGGAAGAGCAACATCTTTATATTAACACTCCCCTTCGTATGGTGGATGCTAACAACTTTGGTCTAGCACAGCCCACTATGTGGATCACTAAGGAAGAAATTTAATTTTAATTAAGAGCTCCGTCGGGATTTGAACTCGGAATTTCTCGTCCTTGCTCCGGTACCATGTTAAATTAGCTGAAGTACCAACAATCTTAAAATGTTAAGTCATTAAGACAAGCAACATCTTCATATTTATATTATTATAAAATTTCATGTTTTCTTGTTGTTTCTAGCAGTTCAATAGGATTTCTCTTAATTTTTGGTTACTTTTTAAGAAAGTTCAATATGATAAATTCCAAAACAAAAGGACATTGACAACCCAATCATTTAAATCGGGATGAATATTAAATTGCATTACATGAGCACCATTTTTTGCATTTTTAGACAAATGAAAATAAAGAAACAATGTGGCCAGATGGTAGCCATATGGTCCATACTACTTTTGCTCAGATGATTTATTCGTGAGGTCTTTCCTGGCTCTAAAAAGAATGGTCCATTTCAAGATATATGTCATTGATCGAAACATCATATTCATGTATGAAGATAAGTCTGGAAAGACAAAATTCACTCCTCTCCCAACATCCACCCACCCCACAAGAAAAAAAGATGTGCATACAACAAGAAGAGAAGAACAACAAGACTGAACATCAGCACAAGGTTCTTGCACTTCCTCAAAGTAAAAGAAGAGCCTTCCGCACTTTGACGCCTTTTTGCTATTGAACACTAAGGTTTCTTCCATATTTATTTCACATGAGGACATAATCATACTGAAGTATGAAAACGGACCAAGCCATAAAGTTGGCTGGTAGAAGAGACATGCATCTTTAGCGAGTCCAATATCCTGAAGCTAGGAAGCACCTAAATAAGGAATCCCACCGCAGAAAAAGACAATTCAAATTTATGATGTTTCTAAGTCTCACCCTTCTTCGAGTATGTTCTGGTCTTTATACTATATTGCACTATTGTCTTCTATTCTTGCAACTTTCTTACAAGAATACAACATAGTACAGAGGTCTTACAAATGTCGCATCTAATTTTCACCTCAAATGCTTATGTTTCATTAGAAAAGTGTATGTCAAATTTTTGAATAGGGAATCGGTGTAGAACTTGGAGTGCGTTTGTCTATTGATATCATTTGTCTTGTTACCATTACCTCGAATAGTCAACTTCAGGTTTTCAAGAAAAGAAAGAACTGAAAAGTATATCATTTAAATGATAAATAAGCCAGAGCAAATAGACCTGCTACTTGACAAAGTAAAGCATAAGGAATGCTTTTCTCGAAGTTTGCGCTGTAGTTTCTCCTCCATCTCTCCCAAGCTTTAGGATGGATCTCAACCATATGAGTCACAATGGTTTTTGCATTTGAAGACTCATATTTGTTTAGCTGTCTGATTTCCCATGTTGAAGCTGCAATATCAGTCGTAAAATTTACAAATGATTTTAAAATATTAAACGTATAGAGAGAAATTGAATTCATTACTCATGTGGCAACAAGGACATATTCGAAGTTCACCTAAAAAAGTAGTGGACGGCAACAAATAAGTGAGTAATGATGCATCACATTCTACATTTATGTTAACATAGGATAGAAGGAATTGCCTATGCGCAAGTTGAAACTTAAAATGTGGTCATCAAGTGAAGCTCTCCTAGGAAAAGAATTCTTGCAATAGCCAACAAAGTTCACTAACAATGTGCCTCAATTAACGGAGACCTTAGGTTTTAGCAAGTAAGAATTGCATCTTCACATTATGGCAAATTATGGATGCAAATGAGGCTGATTATCAAGAGACAAGCTTCGCAAGAGTTAAGCTCTTTGACTATATGCAAACATCATCTATGCAAAAGAAACCAAAATACGAACATGTTAAACCTGATTGATTGGAATGAGCATTCATCATGTTGAGGATCAATTTGCAAAAAAAAAAGGTTAATAATACCAGAAGAACATGCATACTGATAATACACAAGCTGAATAATTCATCATTGCATATACGATGAGGTATATATGCATGTTAATGTTAGGAGAGTATCCATGGTGGGCACCAGACACAGGTATGCCTGAGTATGTAGCCAATATTAAAAAGTTATTGTACTTCATACTCATACCTACTATCAGTAGAGAACCTTTACAACCATACTGGAATAAACACAAATGTATATAGAAGAATATAAATGAAAAAAGCAATGATCAGAAAAGATTCAACAGCCAAAAAATCAATAGACGTGGATGCTAGCATGAAGCAGAACTGCAGATTCATGAGTGGAAATATGCATATGACAATTTACTGAGGACAACAAACATGGAAGAAAATTGTGATACCGAGAATTTTAAAGAAGCTAATTGAGAAATATATCAGTTGTTAACCAAATTGTTAAATATGAAAAATAAAGCAGTTAAAATGTGATTACTCAAACGAACAATTGGATTCTCTTTAATAAAACAATTTAAATTCTTCATGAAATACCAAACAATTAGGAGACAAAATGCTCCAGCAACCATTTATGCAGCCATCAAGTGACTGATATAATGGAACATCAACTCTTAGAATCAGCAACCTCCATTTACTAAATATGTGAATACATAGGTTGAAAGATTGTGTGCAGCTCTATTATGTAAAGGATATATAGACGCAAGAAGATCCCAATACCGCAAATGCACAAATAACCTTATTTGATATGGAACTGGAATACATAAATGATAAAGGAGAAAGAACTTACGATTAATTTTTGTTCGTTTATAACCAGATTTTGGAGGTTTCTTCTCGTCAACAACAGGAGACTGCAAAATTGCTGCAGATACAGGTAAAGAGGGATGTTTGTAACGTTTATCATGTATTAGTGTATTTCTCATATATAAGAAAATGTTAATTAATCAATGACTGGAAAATTCAGAAAGAGCTAAAGAGGACTTATAAAAGCAGTCTTGAATTATCCAACAACTAACATTTCCAAATTTGTATGAGCAAAGATGACAATAAAGAAAAACCAGACAAATATAAAATTGTAATGTTTCAGATTCTATGAACCCCCACTAGAAAAAGAAAAAAGAACACAAAGCGGCCAAAATTATGCGTGCACAGGGAAAAAGGAAGAAAAGAAAAAGAAACAGTGCATGAAAAGTTGAAAAGCAAGCAGTAAAAGAGTTAAAGACTCACAAGCCATGAAAACACATGGAACCATATGCCTGATAAAAGTATTTTATTTAATTCATCTCAGCAGATATTAAGAGAAGAATCCATTTTAGCAGCACATTATTAGGTACTCCAAAAGCTACGGAAAGGCTAATACTTACTATATGATCCATCTTGTGCACGTAACCAGTGCCTGGAGAAGACAAAATCCTTTTTTGTGTTCCACCTGTTGACCATATTAATAAATTTGTAAAGAGCAATATTGCTAGATTTAAGAAAAAGGCTACAAATATCAAGGAATTGACAACGCATTCCAGCTCTAATGACTTCTGCACCATGAAAAAAAACCATCTTGAAAAATACTTTTATCTTATTTGTGTGAATTCTTAACTTCCGGGCATTTGGTGAACAGATCTGAGCTTTCCATTTAAAAAAGATCAAAGAATATGTAGACAATTACGTTTAGTAGGTACATAGCAAACATGGACGATGTGATGCTACTCAGGGTCAAATTGGAACTGAAATTAGTGGTTCAGATCTGCACTACATACTGGTTAAGTGTAATTTGTAACACATCATTTTTTTTTCTTATTCATAATTACCACAAGTCATTCTTATTAACCATCTGGTGCTGTTTGCACAGATCATTTTTTTGTTATATAACTCTTGATCTCATAGCTGATGGAATAGATCATAAACATATAACCAATCAATGAGAATGTAGCTTATATTTGCACAAGAATAGACAACCAAGTATCTATCACTCCAGCAACTTGACAGGAACCTATAGCACACAACCTATAACTCTAAATTACTATGAAAACACAAGGCAAGTAACAAAGCATATAAAGATAAATATACCAAGAAAGATGCTTTGGCTCATATTTTCCGTAAACAACATCGGAATGCCCATCTGATGAGTCCACTTGTTCTAAATCACCTGTCAGCATATCCCACCTGAAAATAACCTTTCAGGAAAAAATCAAGAAGAATGAGCATGAAAATTGAATAAAAGTCAACTTACTCATATCTTTTATGCCTATCAAGATTGAGAATCACTTCAAAGACAGTATCTAAATTTGCTTCAACTACACCAACAGCCTTCAAAACAAATGTTTTTGCGCCCTGAGAATATTACGTGTAGATAACATCACAAAGAGCACTTAACTTCGCATCATCATGCGTAGGCAAGTTCATCCAAAATAACAACCGTACACATAAGGCTTTGACCGAGCAAGAACACAAGTGAGAAAGCACACATTCAAAAGTGATAACTGGCAACAGTTGCAAAAAGGTATAAAAAGTCAACAATTCTAAGATCTGAGAAAAGCCATAATTGAATTTCATCAAAGATGGGACAGGATTTAAATGAAAAAATCCACATTGTATACTATATCATAAACCTCAATTCATTCAGACTACCTTCTTTTGTTACCAATTCTATTGCATTTAACAAGTTGAAGCACCTCCAAAATGACACTATCAAGTGGATTCCTTCAACATATGAATCCCTATTGAGCCAAGATCCCTCGTAAGTAGATTCACTCTGGGACTAGTCCCAGAGTGAATAATTTTTTACCTACCGAAAAAAAAAATTCAGTCCGGGACTAACCACAAAACTGAGATGATTGGTCTACACATCTGTACCCCAACCACAAGCATAGATAGACAAAGCAGACCTCATTTCCGTTCCAAAAAAGGAGCAGAAGTCACTCACATTTCGTTCTCTTACATCTGCCGAACTATAAATTATTTCCCATGGAATACTTTTGGATAGTGAAATCAGAGCCTATCTGTAATAGATGTAGCACACCCATGTGCTTTCCCACGTCCAAGCTGTTGGTTACTCTTAGTTGCCCTGTTTTCAGATTTTGCATTATGGAGATTCTCTTGGACATTTTTCCCCTTTTTCTGAGGCAAGGTTCTCTTGAAATCTTTTAGCTGAACTTTCTTTTTTTGCCCTTGATCATTTTTTAACCAAGATGTTTGCCTTGAAAAATTAAAGGGAGAAAATGTCATTACCATGCTCACACGCTTCTAGTAGTAAAAGTTTTGCTTAGCTTGTGTCTAAGTGAAAAAATGACAATTGTGGTAATCATTGGGAGGAAAATCAAATTATTTTTTGTTTTACGATGAGAAAAATCAAAGGATGATATGAGGCACTAATATTTATGCATCTATACTAATTAGGATGTAGTCTCTTGCATTTTCATCCTTAATGCAATGCTATTTCCCGTGACCCATATGCATTTGCAGAATGATATAGTCAATGTGTCATGTGTGAATCTATATCAACAAAATCAATTATTAGAGATCAGAACCACTGATGATATTATACCATCTAGATAACTTGTAATTTTATGTAACTGACTGTAAAACTCAATTACATCATGGAACATAGTATGATGAAACAAACTGGTAGAAATCCTTTCCATCCTAAAAAAAATAGTATGATGAGGAAATAGTTTACTTTGTCCCCTTAAAATACAATGTTACAGAAGGACTTTTCCATCTGCATAACAAAAGGAAATTTTACAAACTCCAGTGTGAACTTAATAATGACAAAAAATATTCATTGACCTCCAAAGTATTAAATTGACCATCTTCATAGTAGAGAATCAAAGACTGAATTTCAGTAGCAGTACAGTTTCAAAACGTAATATCAGCAACTTCTTTTGACTCGGAGCTCAATTATCTTTAACATATCATAAATCACCAACTTACTCTTCTCAATCTACAAACATTATTTAGGAGAAAATAATAAATTCACAGTACAATAGCAGGACTAGGAAAAAGATAGAAACCTTTGAGTCCCCAACATCCTCGAGTATTCTAATACCTGCATCATGAAAAAGAGAATCTGAAAGCTCTAATTGAAGAAAAATAAGAAGGCATTATTATATCAAGAATTCCTTTCTTTAAGATATATGAAGAATTCTTTAGACCAATGAATTCAAGTGTAACTGAGTAATTGTTAAGCACACTAAAATGCAATAGCAGAGATTGAAGTTAAAACTGAAACAAAGAAGAAAGAAAAATAATGTATATTTTGTATAAGATGATCTGCAATGGCGTCTGTAACAATGTGTGTCGAAACATGAAACCTAGCACAGTCAATATTTTTATAAGATGATCTTTTGTATATTTAGCTCCGCCTATGTTTATAGCCGGTCTCAAGCCCAGATAAAGGAGGAGGGTTGTGTTAGACCTCGACAACCAACATAAAACCTCGTCGAATCTCATGAACATGGATCAACGAAGATATTGCGTGAATGCTAGGTCGTTACCCATAAGTAACGCGCTGTATTGCTCGAGTACAGTGAGAAGAGAGCAAGAGTCGTTGCATCCTCGCCTCAATGCAATGTTAAATGAGCAAGGGCTACCACACTTTAATGGACGGAGGCGGCTAAAGAAGCTAGTTCATTAAAGTAAGATCAGATTAGGTTCTTGGAATATTGGGACGCTGAATGGGAAGTGTTTCGAGCTGGCACAAGTAATGAGTAAGAGTAAGATTAATATATTGTGCTTACAAGAAACTAGATGGGCAGGAGAGGGAAGTAAAGAGATCAATGTCAACATTTCCAAACTTTGGAATACAGATAAGGTAAAGGGACGAAATGGTGTTGGTATTATTGCGGATGAAGAATGGAGGAAAAATATTGTGGAAGTTAAAAGGATTGAGGATCGAATCATATCCATGAAAGTAATTGCTGGAAAGGATACAATGAATATTATTAGTTTATATGCACCTCAAGTACGGGCAGAATCACATCTCAAGGAGATGATTTGGGCAAATATAGAGGGGTTGATTGAAAGTATACCGCCAACTGAGAAAGTTTTTATTGGGGGAGATCTTAATGGGCATGTGGGTAAAGAGGCGAGACCACATGCAAGGGTTCATGGTGGTTTTGGGGAATTGAATGA